>JACXIT010000092.1:2414024-2534749 GCA_014737525.1 Bombus difficillimus | reverse complement strand
CATTAATTAAATCGTAAGTTGATTTTATATTTGTTATTGGTCATTACAGTTGAGGATAGCAAGTAACTAATTAAGCGTAAGCGAGTTACAATTAAATTTTAATAGATTTCAATAAATATAAGGTGTCCCACTAATTATCTTCAATTTCAATATTTTTATAATTTTAGATAACGCATGAAAATGTTTGATACATGTGAAACTTGTAGAACTGAACAAAAGATACAACACGTCAAAAATGGTTTTCTGTAGCTGGAAATAAATTTCCTTCTTTCATTTGGAATATCCAACTTAATGTCCAATCTGATGCTAATGTTTCTTCTGTTTATTTTAAAAACAACTGTCCCTTTGATCGTTTTATTTTGACCTAACACTCTGTTTTATGAAAGTACGACTCTTCAATGTTCAGAAAAGAATGAGGATCATACATCACATGAAATCAGTCATTAAATATGGATATACTAAAAGCCTACAATTATAAATTACTAGTCGATCGACCTCACATAACATGTAAAATTCATTGCAACGATCCTTAGCTTATTTTAGTTAAGCTCTATATATATTCTTGTGTAGTTAGGCTCTTTCATTAGTTATGAGATAACATTATCCAATAAAAAATGATCTGAAAACTATATTAACTTACGCGTTTTAATTCTAATTCCTGATTAATAGATTATAGATATCTGTGTATTCATAGGAAGTTCAAAGCTGCAATAATACGCATAATATATAAAAATATATAAAATATCCAAAGTATAGCACTTACTATCGCGTTCAATAGATAAAACGAATTTCATATTTCTTCGATTAAATCTACTATCCTATTATTGATTAATCCAATAAAACGAAAAGAAAAAATGCGAGCAGCAAAGCATCTAAATCTTCCAAAAAATACAACATCGCTGAAAATGCTACAAAACTGATGTACACTTGTGACGAATGTGTAACAATTGACGCGAGTGTTGCACGCGAGAAACCATTGGAAACGTTGAATCCCGGGGTTAATAACACCATTGGTATTATGGTAATAAAGACGAACGAGCCAATTAACCCTCGTAGTCGGTTAATCCCCTTGCCGCTTTATTCTGGCGCACCCTCGTCATTCTTCGCTTTTAACGATCGGTATGAGCATTAATACATCGATAAGTTATGTTGCGAAGGAAACAGTACAATTTCATGTCTGTTATTTATAACTTCAGCAGGAATAATTATTTCCTCTGCCGTATAGTCGATATATTAAATAACATTGTTATAAATCACAATAGTCGAGTGTCGAGGGGGAGAGAGAAGGGGCGGATGGTTGTTAAGACCGGGAGACGCGTTAATCGGTAATTCATACTTTCAGTGTTAATTCAATTGACGCGCCATTACTACAACGATACTTCAGCGCGAGAAATAATGTGAAATTTATTTAATCGGCGAGTCGTTGCACGCGTTGCGTTTACAACACCATCTGAAATATTCATCGTCCAATAAAGAGCAGCTCTTGTTTACGCGAGACGCTTATTGTCTTTGCCACGTTTTGCTTCTGGATTCGAGCGAGACGCACAGTGCTCCATAAACGAAGCTTGGTACGTTTAAAAAATATGGTTCGTAATTTGGAATGATAGTGATTTATTAGTTTATACGTTGCTGTTACGTCTTTTCTATCCTTAGTAATTGTTAGTTAAAAAGTCATGAAAAATTCATAGAAATCAATAACGTTGTATAGGAGATCTGTGGTTCGCTGTTCTATAGGTTGTATGGTATTCTTTGTTCTTGAATTTGACCGCGATGATGGCTTTTAACAGAGGAGTTTTGAACAAAATTCAGATATTAATATTATTTTCTTCTGTCGGTGGTAAATTGGTCAGGGAACATAGAAAATTTGTAAAAACCAGAAAATTCACAGAGAATATTTGGAGAAAAATATTTGTTCTTTTTAGATACAGCAATGTGGGCGTTTACTATCCGGAGAATTGATTGAATTTCAATTACTTTTATCATTTCTTTTTATCGATAATTCGTAGTTTACAAAATATGAGACAGTGCTTAGAAATCTAAGTTATCGAAAAAATATACCAAGAGAAGATTTCGTATCTGGTTTCTAATAGCGAGAGGAACTTTTTTACATAGAAAAGTTTTGATCCCGTTCATTCAAAAATTGCTTAATTTGGATATGTCGAAAATTTCGAAAATTATTTACTGTGAGTCTCATCGTTACATTTCCACCAGTTCGCAGATGCTCATTCGGAATCGAGTATTCGAAATTTATTAATTAAAATTCCCCCGGGTAAATCGCAGTTACGACTGCTACTTCTATTTACAAGTTATTCATTGAAACAGCAATTCATACTATGTATAAATATTCACTGGAGCCTTATGGCGGCATCGAAATAGTTAGGGAGTTGAACGTTTTAATTCGCCCCGGTGAGATTTCTCCAAAGTACACCCTCTTGATTTATTGGAAACCCGCATAATTTCTGTCAATTAAGAGACCTTTAAACTCGAAATTCGTTACTCGGAAATTAATTTCATGATGAGAAGGAAAATCGCCGGAAGTTTTCCCCTACCGACGTTAAATAACCATTTAACGTCGAATAACTGAACCGTGATGATCATGAATATTTACTTCTTCACGGTGATTTTAATTTCATATATATCCGGGACAATTTATTCGATGTTGATCGAACGTTATTTTTGCACTTTCGTTAATCATTCGTTCTGTATTAACAAGTATTAAGGGGCGTGATGAAAAGATATCGATCTTTTTAAAAAATCGCACCCAAAGTTCGATATATTTACAACGACATTGCATTTTAAGACCTTATTGATTAACAAAGTAATAAATGCATTTATCTTTGTCAAAAACCTAATTTTGGTATTAGGCTATTTAGTGTGTTCTATATGCCTTACAAGATGACCAGAAAAATGGTATTTTCATTACAATTAATTGACGAAAATATTATTTGTTCTACACAATCCAAGAGACATTTGCTCGTGAAAGGGTTAAGAAAAATAATTACAAAAATCATACGAATTTATTTTCTTAAAATTCCAATTCTTTTAAAACCATCCTCGTTGTCACTGGCATACGCGCTCTTCATATTACAAACTTCTTTTTTTTAACGCTTTCAGCTCAACAAATCTTCCATCGAAGTTTCCTTAATAGAACGATATGGTGTCTATATCTCGGACCACCTGCCAGCAACTTTTATTAGCGGCAGAATGGTACAAGGCGGATTCTTAATAAGAATCGGAATCGTGGCACGATTGTTCTCGCGCGATGGGGGAATCGCATGGCTCGTCTACGACGACAGATGTCGATTGACACTGGCTCGAACTAGGATGCCAGCGACAAGGTACGATGGAACAAAAGTTTTTCGTGCTCTCGTTCAGACAAAAGCCTTCCACTTGCCTTTTCGGATATACTTTCAGCCACTCTCACCCTTCGTTCGCTGATTCCCCTCTTCTTTTCATTCCTTTCGTCCCGTCGAAGGGAAAGTAGGAATTCTCGGAAGTCTCCCTTCCATCGTTTTCTTCTCCGGAAAGTCTTCTTTTCTATCTTCACCCTTTCTTCCCCTATGGGAATTCAGTTGCCGCTGGAACTCGAGTGGCATTCGTATCGAGTCGTTGGCTGGCAGGACGAGATTGATAGGAAAGATCACGATGATATCGATGACGAACACAACGTCACGAGTGGAAGATCGATGCCGGAAGTATCTTTTGTGTAGTGGGAACGATTTTATCGGGGACGTCGAACCTTGTCCCGCGATCGAATATTCGACGGTGTTGCGGCTTTGCCAATTTACGATCAGCCTTCTAGTTTGTTTTGTCGTCCAAGACAGCAAATATCGCTATTTTCCTGTTTCTCGTTTTTTGAGATTTTGCTGCAATTTAAGAATTATTTTGGAACGTAGCAAACGTTTCGATCGATAGACTTTTTTGAATGGATTCGATTAGGATTTTGTCAATATTATTGAATGCCAAAAACTTGTATTAGTCCATTTCTCTCTCTGGAATTGTGATAAAACTTGAGAATTCTTTTTTGGATTAGTAGATGTTTCAATATACGAATTTTCTTTTATCAATTTCATTAGGTTCTTCTTACTAACATCATCGAGAATTAATGGCTGTGTAATTTAATGGTTTGTCGATTCAATGCTTTATTTGAAACACTTATTTTCAGATTCTGGGATTCTGCTGGAATTTTGACGTTGTTTTGGATATGTTCATAGTAATTCATTAAGGTTACATTTTTTCTTTTACTTTTCTTTTAATCTCGCCTGTTTAGTCTTTCATTTCGTTTCGATAATAACAAAGTGAATATCATTCATGAAATTTGAGAGACAAAGACGATGAAAGGGATATTAGGTTAGATGAATTATTTGATATGAAAGAGAATCAAAAAGGGAACAGATTATTCAATTTGGCTCGAAGTTAATGGAAGTATTTTAATGTCAAGGGAAGAACGATGATTCCTTTGTCCTTGTATACGGTCTCCCTGATTTCTCGGAAGCGAGGAATAAATCTCTACGCAAATCGCATTCGAGCATTCCCAATATGCCGGCTTAATAACGTTGAAAACCATCTAACGCTATTAAATCCAGCGTAAAACTAACTGCCAGGGCTTAACGAGGTCGCTTTAACAGAAACCAAAATCCTCTACTCCGATGTTCATCCTTGATTCTACCGTTCTCTGAAAACTCGGTGTTGAGTCACAGAAAAGGAAATACAATTGTTGAAAATTCTGCGTGTAATTGCGAACTTAATTAGAATATTTTAGTAATGTCAAAGATCACCAAATAGTATTTCATTCATAAAATCATTGGTTTCTTCATTATTATTAATAATATTAAATGTATCAAAATTTTTGGTTTTATCAGAGTCTTTAAATTGTTACAAAATATTAAATTCATCGAAAAAAGTTGTTAATTTTAAGAGAAACAAAATCGTTCTATTATTTCTTAAAAATTCGACGTTCAGATTAACGGAAGAAGTTTCCGATATCACGAAGAGCTTATCAAGGATCGAAACCTTTCGCTTCTAAATTCATCCATAATTCGTATTTGTATTTTCATTCTATTTCTTTGAAATTCGATATGGAATAAATGAAGATACATACATAGAAAAGAATTAAGAAAAACGAAGCGTTATAAACCCGCTACGTACGAAAAGAAAAGATGGAAAGAAATAAATTGGAAGAAGAGAAGTACGCTCGCAAATCATCTATTTTCACAATAGTCTAACCACGTAGCATAAAGCAATTTAATACAGATGAACGTGTCCTCCTAAACAACAATCAAAACCTCTTACTTCCAGACTTAACGATCTCGTTCTATAAAATTCCGCCACTAGATCAATAAATTAAACCCCATAAAACGTCCGCAAAGAAAAACGTATTGCAATCCTGCTATTTACAAAAAAAAAAGGAAAAGAAAGGAAAAGAAAAAAAACAAACGAATAAAGCGAAAATAAATTGCAATAAGAGAGAAGAGAATTGCATTCAAGTTTCGCCTATGACAACCTAATAACGCCGAAGACCATTAAACCCCATTAAATTCAGCATGAAACTAACGGGCTGGGGAATTAACACGACCGTTCTAAAAGGGAACGAAAAATAATGATCTTTCTTTCTCTGCGATTCTCTCGGCGCGCTCGCCCGTAGTCGAGTCGTTTTGCGGGCTTATTAGAATTTTTCGTTTGAGATATCCACTTAATTGACTCCGCGTGAACGGATGAGAAGAAAATGCGGGCAAGAGATGGCACGAGGAAGGGTAACAGGATGGATCGAAAGGGAGGGGAGAAGGGACGAGGCAAAGGGGTATGAGGGTAAGTGGCGGAGAGGCTGGTTGGGGATCTCCATTATCGTAATTAATATCATTACAATTAACGCGGCAGAGACGTTGGTACGCTCGTCGAGCGAGCTTGGATTCCTTTTACTGCACTTTTAACGCGACCAAGCTTTTCCGGCTACGTAACGAGCGGAAACTCGGTTTTCGAATATTCTTGGATTTCCGCACACGCGTACCACAGATCTCTTTTTTATTCTTCGTTCGTTCTTCTCCTTCCCTTTCGTATCCTCGCGATAGTCGGATGGAAACTGCTCTCTGCACGAAGAGTCGTTTATAATTATCCTTTAGCCAAGCGTTGCGTGCCTTTGCCGATTTACGTGTTCTTTGTTGGTCGTTTGTCAGTAGAGAAATTGTACGAGGATGTTGCGATGCTCGAAGCATACATATAATTAGGTATAGGTTCTGGCAAAGAGAGAATCATTTGATATCCACGAGTATCCATTTACAAAGTAAATAACAAAGAAATTACGTGGTAAAACTGTAGCGAACATATATTGGCTTGGCAACTAATTACCATCTAATGACAAAATCCGCAACAACTTCGTTATTTCATAATCTTCGCACGAGGATAATACTCGTAAAGTAACCGCTAGAGGAACTAGCGAAGATGTAAGAAAGAAATAGAATTCTTTTGATCGTTATTTGATAATCATCGCGCTAGAACTATACTTATAAAGTGATCACTAAAGAGATTAGTAAAGATGTACGAAACATATACGTTTCTTTCGATCGTTATTCGATAATCTCTGCACGAGAACGATATTCTAAAAACAGTATAATTACATCGAATACCGATACGAAACTGTAAGATAAGAAAGTGGAAACGGGAACGAGGTTCATGTTACAGTCAGTCACGCAAAATGCACTGACATTTTTTAATCGTTCAGCAAAGGTTCAATTCGTAGTTGGCACGCGACTTCCATTAACGTAATCAACGTATACTTTGGAGCGACGTTGCACAGAAACGAGGCAGCCTGAATTCCATTCAAGACGCGTTTATCACGCGACGCAGGTTTGTTCGGACGCGCGAAACCCTCGTTTCGAAGAGTCTTGGATTTCCAAGGCTGGCCCGTGAATGCCCGTGTTTCATTCCATCCCGTTTTATTGCTGGTCGCATTGTTACTCGCCGTGTTCAAGCTTCTCCTTTATTCACACTTTCTCTATGCTGTATCATGCAAAAGTCAGCCTACCTACGTTAGTAAGTTTCATAACGGAGACTAATCGTACCTTTTAGGAAATATTTTTATACGATATCACACGGTATGTTTGTATCGGGTGGAATTAAGTCACAGAAGAAGAATACGGTAAGTACGTTCTTATTGATTTTATGATTTTAAAAAAACCTTAGGATTAAACTTTAGGATCGAAATTTATCTATGAAATTCGAGTTATTTTTCCTATTCTAGACATCAAGATGATGAGGAAGATTCACATTGGACAAGGTTTATTTTTCGAGTTATAAATAATTAAATTTAGGCTGCCGATCGATACGGTCGATGAATTTTTAGATATTTCCTTTATAGTATTAATTTTTTATCAGCCTTCGCGATTCTCTAATTTTGTTTAGCTTCGCTGAATCATACGTTATATATAGAACGATTTAGAACGAATATATAAAACAGTTAGGAACGAAAAGAAAAATAAATAGATTGTTTGAAATATTAGAAGCAAAATGACTGACAGTACGAAATAAGTTTATTGAAAAATTATTTGACAAGATCACTGAAACAAGGAGAGAATAAAAGAAAAAATTATGTTTTCAATGAATATTTTCTTACGTTACGTGTTTCGATCTCGTACTGTTAGCTCATCGTGAGAAATTTTCTGAAGAAGATCCGAGAAGGTAGTACGATATGATATTTGTCAACCAAAGTAGTGTAAATACGTATTTGGTCAGACATCGATCTCTCTACACAGTTTCTACGAAAAACTTAAAACTTTAATTGCTTAAGTCTTATTCCGAAGTTTCTCTTAAACCATTAAAAACCTTTCTATCTATTAAAACGAAGACGAGATCGATCAAAGACCAACATCTCTACAAGTATTTTTACATTCATTCGTAAGACCAGAACGTTTCTACTTGCTGTGTCCCAAAAACTTTTACAAGGTGCTGCGTGCTTAAATCTCTTTCTATTTCTCGTGCAAGCACATATTTTACCACAATTAACGTTTCTCGGAGTGATAGAACCTGGCACATAACTCTCATTCATTAATTCACCTGATAAATTAATCCGTGACGGTTTGACGGCTGATTAATCTTCCTCGGTGTCTCGGCGTGCACCACGATCGATAGATCGTAGACGAGAACCGTCATCGGTATGGCTCGTCGTTGTTAATCGTATAGGAACAATGGATCTTCTGGTCTCTGTCTAACGATAATCTCCTCCTGGGAGAAGAGATAAATTATGCGGGGTATCGGTACGGTCGAGCGCGGTTCATTCGAAAGATTCGCGTCGCGTCGCGTCGGTACGACGTTAATGTTTCTCTTAATTTGTCACTCCGTAACCGAAGCGTGTACAGGCGTGTACAGGAGCTCGATTACGTTAGTTTATGGAATTTGACGCGCGTCTGAGAATTTCGTTCTCCTAGCTCGGCGTCACACTGGCGAAATACTGGAACGTCATTTATCATCGCAACGCGATTCAAAGAGTTGACCCGGTTTTCACTTGGCTTATAACGCGCGTAATTTTAATTCGAACGCGTCCGCGACAACCGTATTGTGTTACTATAAACTCGTCAACTGATTCAAGCCGAGTGAATTCTGGAAAATTGTGTCATTGGTATTTATATCTATCGCGATGATACACGGAATGATCAATGACGTGCGCTTCGTGCGTTTCCGAATTATATAATATTTTGCGTTGAATGTTGTATCGAACCGCTTTTGATGATATTACATCGAGCGATGTCGTCCGAAGTAAATTACCAGATCGTAATTGACATAATATAGATGCGTTAGGGAAGCCACAGTCGCGTAGAACATCGCGCAAAAGAGAAAACGATAAAAATCGTGCACCCATAGTATGAGACATTTTGGAATCCAGTAAGTTGCTATGGAATATAAGAATATGAAAATGTCTGCTAATAAAATAAATTCAGGGTATAACGATAGGGTTTTGATACAGATGGCCATGGTAACATATGGTTTCGATGTAGGATTCTGCTAAGTTCCTAGACTTCCATATAAAAATCACGAGAACATAGGATTTGATGCAGATCTATGGGATTATACGAACGTAGATAGTAGACACTTCAGAATCGTGGAATTTAATATAGTCAGCAGAATCTGATCTAGGACTTTAGTATTTTTAAGTCGATGGCTCTGTAAAATTATTCTTACCGATTGCGGTTGTGTTCTACTGTCCGGTTTATTTCACTTAACTCGTCTGACTATATACAATCTTATTTCACTTAACTCGTCTGGCTATATACAATTTTATTTCACTCGCCAGACAATTGTTTAACGTCTTTCTATGTTAATTCAACGTGCCCGTGACAATGGCAGTTCTATTCTTCGGTTATTTGATGTTTTCACCTGTCCGACTATATACAATTTTACTTCATTTATGAAGCCACACGATGTCTTTATATTAGCCCAACTTTTTGATTGATTTAATATCTTGATGTTTGCATCATATTTTCGTGACTTGCCTGATTATATACAATCCTATTTCAGTTGTCAACTCATGTAATATCTCTTTGTTAGTTAAATTTATCATCTTGGTGGTACTCTCCTATTTCCTTCATCGTTCGATATTTTTTCAATTAACTTGTGTGACTATATACAACTTTATTCTACTCGCGATACAACACAATACATCTATATTAACCAAATTTTATTTTGGCTCGGTAGTTCAATAATCTTGTTAATATGTCACTACTTTCTACTAAATTCAGCTTTTTCTCTATTCAACAAATGGTAACACGTGATATTTTCATTTCAAATTTCGTGTTCATTCTCCCTAAAAGTCAGTTTTTGTCTACCTCGTTAAAGATTCATAATTTCAGCTAAACTATTTTAAATGCTAGTTATTTCCAGGCATTCTGACCTGGATAAAAGAATCAAACCAGCGTATAAAACATTTAAACTAGCCCACCGCTGACGATTTTCGTTAATAATCGTTTCGCGTTATTGTCTGCTCGAGCTAACGGAACGTTTTTACGTTTTCGCTGATAGGGCGCCCCGACCTCTGTTGAGCTCGTGTTATTATTTCTCCAGTTAAAAAAGAAAAATTCTGATTTATTTGTCGATTTGGCAATTTTAGTAACCGTCTATTTTCCTCTCTGTGTCTTCTCTCTCTCTCTCTCTATATATATATATAGAAGGTACAGATATATATATATGAAAATATCAACTTTTCCGATGCGTTGGTCAGCGGTCGAGTTTAATTTTTCAATTTTCTCTTCCCTCTCCCCTCGATTCCATTTTTCACCGATGGGGCATTATTCAAGATCGGATGAAAAATGCATCGTTCAAGGTATAAATAAACATCAGACGAGACAGTTTCGCGTAATAATCGATTTAAAATAAAAAATATACATCGATCGACGCCTTTTGTAATAATTCTCACGAGTTTTATTCAGCGGTTTTTTTTTTCGCTTGTTACATCGGTCGGGTGCTCATCGAAACGAACCGGGATCAATTGAAGTATTAGCGCCACTCCATAATCCTATATCCGATGAAGATATCAAAGATTCACGGCCGATGCATCGCAATGTTTCATGGAATATTCGCCGGCGCGTCCTCCTCATGGTGCAGTTTCAGGGAATAATATTAAAATATCGTAGGCACGCGCCGCTTTATCACGAGTTTCCCTCGTAAATTTGTAACGTCGATTGAACGGAATTGATACTCGGCCTCGGAGGTGCAACCGTGGAGCTTTAAAAGTCTCGAGGAGTCGTCGCGATACTTCAATTCCAGCTATGTTACGTTTAAATTCCCCATCGAGCTCGAATTCCCACTGTTTCGTTCCGTAATATATTTTCTATACTGTCTTCTCTTCGTTTTTTCTACTTTATCGATACGAACACGAGCCAAGTCTAGTGGTACTCCGACTATCAGCCACAATTTGAATTTGAATTTTCAATATTAAACGGAAACTTTCTCGTACAATGTCGCTTTAGGATGTTACTTGTAATATCTAATTCTTTTAAATCAATATTTTACGCAATGAGAGCTATCAAATTGTCTTTATTAAATGAAGTATAAAATGTACATTAAATTTAAGTAACCTCTGATCCCTAAGATGTTATGGGCACCTATGATTCAACGATACCAATCAAGAATCGATGAAAGATGATGGATCGTATTATGGTAGATGAATAAATCATTGCTATTTATAAAATATACGAGTCATGTACTTCTCGAAGAAATGTTCAATAGGTCGATTTTTGTACGTGTTAAAATCTACGTTGAAACGGTGGGAATTTATTTTATAGGACATCTTGGAAACTATAAAACAAAAGAGATTTAAATATCGATCGCTTATTGGACAAACATTCTATGCTTGCTTTTAGCGTTTTCGAGAGAAACGGTTTAAAATATTTCATGATATTTTATAATTAAATAAATACTTTATGTATTGTATTCAGCTTTATCAACGCTATTTTACTTGCAAACTGTACGTTGATCCCTTTTAAAATGACGAAGATGGTTTATGGTTTATGTACGCTAAATACGCTAAACAAAAATATTATTTTTGACAAATTTATAAATTGGGTATAAATACGATTTTTATACAGTATAAGGAAATAGTCAACAATATAATATTATAAAATCACAAATTTCACAGAATATAGACATAGTATATTTATGCAGCAAGCAGAGGAAAAAGATTTGAATTTAAGGCAAACTCTCAATTACACGTGACAACGTCGTATTTCATTTCTACAATTGCAATATAAAATTGAACTTTGACGCAAGTACAGTTTACCTTCGTTGCATTTAAATCCACTCGACGAGCGTGAATCAATATCATAAGACAAAGGGTTAACATAATCTCTGAGTAGTTCTTTTGTTTTATACGGCACAATAGCACTCAGCTGTTGCATTTTATTTGTTTTCACTGCCAAGGCTCGTCGTAGCGTTTGTTACGCGGGTCCCGAGGTTTATTAATGGAATTAACGAGGCGGCAGCTAGAGACAGCGTAACAAAATGTACGTATGTATATAAAAAAAAGGCGCGTAAAAAAATTTACGAGCCGTTAAAACATGGTATTCGTTGCCGTGGCACCGGGTAATCTAGAGTGTAAAAATTTACGACCGGTCACGCCCACCGAATTTCTCTCCGGCTGTTTGTTCGAAGGGATGGCTCCGCTCGTGTAAGCGAAAAGCAGCGAATGTTCCTTTCGAATCGCGCCACTTTCGATCCTCACCCGGCCAAATTCACGGTGTCTGATACACTGTGTACATTCTGCACTTTGCCGAGTTCTTACGAGTTTTAAAAGCACTACGAAACGATTGTTAAATGCTTGCAAACGTAGAGGGATGTGAATAGGATCGTTCTACTCTTTCCTCTCTACACAGCATATCGATTTCACGAAGATTACACTGATGGCGGAGATATGGAAAAATGTAAGGCTTTCCGTGTTCGTTTTATTCGCGATCGCGTAATACCTTCTGATAAGTAGACTGCAACACGGCTTGAAAATATAAAGAAATACAAGAGAATGTCAAATGCTCGGAGGAATTGTTCAAGCTAATTCGGAAACTGTTTCGGAAATTCTTCCAAACATTTTGATGTATCTCGGTTTAGAGAAATTTATTTAAAATGCACCTTTGAAATAGTAGCTTGTTGATTAACATGGAAGAATATTTTGAGAAAAAATTTAAAATCGAAAAAAAGTCGAACATAAAATGTTGGAGGAACATCGAGATTTCTATTAGAAATTCACAGACGGAATCTGCTGATGGAAATCTGAAATATTAAAAACGTTCTAACGTCGACTTCGTTTCCCTTAAAGAATTCTCGACATATCTTCACGGATCAATCCAACTTACAGAGAATCATATTCCATAATTTCAAAGTTATACGTATTTGCTTTATTTTTTCGTCAGTTTGTGTAACGTATCATGAAAACATACCATATGTTTCGAAAATTATCGGATACAACAATTAAGATTTCCTTTAATCTGTTTCATCTTAGCCTGGAATACGTATTTTACAAAATTCTCCATCGTGAAAAATTCTTGTCACGCGTTTAATCTCGTTTTTACTCTCTAATAACCAAAATATCGAAGATTTTAAGATTCTCTTCTCAAAATTCTAATCGCATATCCAGATCGTTTTTATCCTTCAACCGATTCACGAGTCATCGGCTCACCGAATCCGCGTTTCACAATTCGTTAAACTCACAAACCATGAAATCTACATTGGATAAATCACAAAGCGCCATTAATAAATCATGTGAACCACGTTTAATAAATCCTTAAACCGCCAAATCACCGAGTCCACATTCAATGAATCATTAAGATAACAAATCATAGAATCCCACACTGAATAAATTATTAAAATCGTTTACTAAATTGTACATCGTTTACAAGTTTACTAAATGTTTACGTCTGACAATTCTTTCTTCAGCATTTAATCCTTTTGTTAATAATTTTGTTAATAAGTACAGGTATAGTGTATGTTGATCCAAATCCTCACTCCTACAATAGGAAAAATGATAGCGAGCACGTTCATATATTTATAGCAAAGGACATTACCAAAAAATTAACCTCGGTGTGTAGATCTAGCTGAAGGCTACAAGAAACAGCAATAGAAATCTACTTATAATTCTTTTGTTTCTAGACCTTGTAACCCAAAAGAAAATTTATATTCGAGGACACAATAATATGGACCTGTCCTTATTTTGAACTTTTTCACTAAATTCTATTCTCTTGGTAATAGCAGTTTGCAGGTCACGGATATACAAAAGAAAAGATGTAGAGTTTTCCTTGAAGTAATTACTTCAACACCTTTAAATCTAGTTTAGAAACTAGTTAAGAATTATCCTCTTTTCCATCGGATTGGTGGCACGAATTACACGCTACAACCAAGATACTGTAGCTCGCATTAAGCACCTTTTTTTTTTATTTGGAAGAATTTTACAATCAATTCTCATTGAGAATTATAAGTAAATTATTCTGACGTGGTACTATGTCGTGTTTAATAAGTATTTATCGTATATTTGATTTTAGTTGAATCTAATGCATAAAGCTAAACGGTAATGTCTTTTTAGCCTGCGGATCAGATCCGTCGTGTCAAGTAATTAAGTAACTAGTGGGTTTTGGTTGTTGTTAACTCTTATGTTATATCTATTACTGAATTTGGATATTTCTTCTTTAACTGTGGGTATCTTAAGGTCGCGATGTATTGTTTCGTTGGCAACATACCAAGGTGCATCTATCAAGGATCTTAGAGTTTTCGATTGGAATCGTTGAAGAATTTCTATGTTGGAATTACTTGCTGTTCCCCATAGTTGGATTCCATAGGTCCAAACAGGTTTTAATATGGCCTTATATAGCATTATTTTACTCTGCGCGCTTAAGTTGGAACGTCTGCCAATGAGCCCGTAGAATTTTAAAAATTTTGATTTAAGTTGTTTGGATTTATCTACGATGTGTCGTTTCCATGTCATTCTTCTGTCCAGAATCATGCTCAGATATCTGACTGACTCTTTATTTGGAATTGGAGCATTAAGCATCGTGCGGTAAATATATTTCATCTATACCTAGATAAAGTTTCGATCGGCTTCGAAAATAGCGACTGGGGAAGTAGTGGCGTTGCAACGACGAGGAAGTTTAAGAGCGACGTTACAGTGGCGCGAAATAAACCCGGAATGCCAGCCTTTTGATACCGCTGTTACAGGATCGCGTTAATTGCGCTCGTACTTAAAGCGTTGCCTACGGAAATTAACGCGAGCTTTCCGTGTTGCGTTTTTTTCCGCGCTCGTGCTTACGCGCGCTACCTACCGTTCGTTTGGCTCTCTGTTTCTTCCTTTCTTTCCTAGTTGTTTTTCTTTCCTCGAGTCGCGATTATAACGATTTTACACCATAGCATTGGCACAGTTGTGAATCGAAGACACGAAATCATTTCGAACGAATGATTCTTTTTTAAGAAATAAAGAAGGTAAAAGCAACAGAGGATTCGAAAGAGGCCAATTTTGAGGCGAGATTTTCAGCAATGGTTTATTTTTCAAGCGGAATTGTTATTATTCCAAAGCTGGAGAAGGTAATTGTTAGGGAAAAATGAAGAAATTATTTGTTTTATATTATTATGGTTATATGGTAATAATATATGGCTTTTATATTATATTTTGCTGGTATTTTGTGAAAGAAATATGGCATTATTTGAACTTTTGGGGTTTGTTAGAAGCAATGGAAAAATTATAAGCGTTAAGAATAAGCGATTCTTGCAGGCTAAAGGAATTACAAATGATGCCAATATTAGAGATGAGTTATCCTTCACGAGATGAAAATGTTACAGATGTAGCAAACAACACCTTAACGATTACATTTCTATTTCTTCGAGTTATATTGATACGAGAAATACATAGTACGATTGCTTTCCTCCGTTGTGAAACAAACACCATAGATCAAAAGAAGTACTGAAATCAATATGGCATGGCGTCTAAATCAAACATTCATAGTACGTTTTCTCAACCGCAATCGATGTAACAGAGACGCGTTAAGCGAATTTCAATCGCATGTACCGTTTGCAATGGATTTACATCAACAATTAGCAGTTTTAAAAGTCTATTACATCCGATCCAGACATCGTTGCTCGTACAATTTCATTCAAGTCCATACAGAACCTTGTTATTTCATTTAGCCAGTACAATACGCCAACTGTTCCTATGAACAACACGTTAATCTTAGTTTCTATGAATCGTATTCTTTTTCCTTAAACAAACGTTCATTTGTATGCTTCGCTTGCCTATCGTCTTTATTCACGTTATTCTGAAATAACATTCCTATTCTAGTTGGAAATAAAATTATTTCGTTGGATTTCAAGTTTCCTGAAATTAGTACTACGATAAAAATCAATAACGTGCTTACTTGCTTTTGGACGAAACGTAATAAATACAAACAAGAAAATTACTAACTGTATCATCGTGTATCGTCTTTAAAACGTTGATGCTGTAGTCCGATCGAAATGTAAATAAGAAATTGATGGCGTAACGTTGATATTATATCGATTTGCCACGGATTAGTTCTTTTAGCAAATACAGTTGGACAAAATAAATGTTCCAATACACTGTAATGAAATAGGTCGTGCAACTATTGTTTAGCGAAGATAAGATATATTCGTTCTTTTACATTTAAAGTTTCTTTCGATCTTGAAAACATTTCTCGTGCGTGCTCCAAATTGTTGGAAGTCTCCACAATTCGCATTATTCTTCGATTCTCGTTGCTCCATCTATTGCTATCGTTTCTAGCGAAGACAAGTGTGAAGAAATGATTTTACATAGACACAGTAAAATAAGCCATAGGTATACCGTTGGAAAGAAACACCGTTTGGAAAACGAGAAAATGGAAAAAAGGGAGCATACCACGGAGATGAAGTCAGCTTTGGAATCTAATTCTTATCATCCATTTCCCACTCCATTCTCGTGCTGCTCTCATGAATATGACGACCAGTGACAGCGTGCAAATATTTCAGCTGGAAATCTATTTTATACGACCCGTGAGAGAACAGGGACCGCGAGCTTTGACGAGTGATTCGATTAAACGTGGATTACTCGACGGCTGATTCTGCTTTTTTACTTCTCAACTTTTGTTCTTTCGTGCTCGTTTCTTCGAAAATGAGTATTCTTACGCCGTTTGCTTCGGAACCAACTTGTTTTTATTTCTTTCTTTACAGCCCGATGCTCCTAAACGCCTTTTGCCCTTTGGAGCGTTTGTCGAGTTGCTTTGGAGAATTTGTTACGATGATAGGGATGTTAGGCTAATGTAAGCTTCTGTACGAAACAGCAGCTAACATTAGAGATTAATATTCTCACACATAATTTGACAAAATCTTTATTCCAAGTGCATTCTATTCGTTTAGTCCGATCAATGTCCAAATTCGAAGAAACCTCCCATATATTGTACATATATGTACATGTACAAGGTCATAAAATAAGGCAAAGCGAAGAAGCTACCGCAAAACGAATATCTGCAACAAAATTTCTAATTAAATCTCTTACGTCATTTATATTCTAATTTCAACTGTGATTCTTTGTTACTAAGCTGTATACATACTCGTGCAAATTTCCAAGTTCATGAAAATATACAATATTTGTATAAAAGTATCTCGTTATTGTCCAGTTCTGCATATTCGTACTCAGCATAAACGCATGAACATAGCAACGTTCACTAGCATCCTCGCACAGAATTTGCAAAAATTCCAGTGTATTGAGTTGGCAATTAAGTGATTGCGGATTTTGTTATTAGGTGGTATTGACAAAATCCGCAATCACCTAGTTGCCAAACTAGTAGTTCGAACGATATAACGTTGGCACTTTACCATCTTACTTTTTCTCTTCAACGCGTTCTTCTAAGCTCTCGAATCATCCATTTCCGATTCCAGGAGCCATTAATCCCTCGAATAGCATCGGGGGGCACAACAGTTCGTTAATATCGCCAGAGGCTTCGTTCGCGTTCTTTCGACGATGGTTGCGCATCGTGGAAAAGAATTGCATGGAAGTTTTACGACGGCCTTGGCGTAGAATCGAGATTATGCTACACCGGTAATCCACTTTGTCGCGGTTACAATCGACTTGATACTTCCAGGCCATTTAACCGGGTAATCGTCGATACGGTGCACGCTCTTACAAAAGGCATCGTGGGATCTTAAATTGCCTCTGAAATTCACCTCATCGGGGTGAAATTTAATTCTCGCGGATTTACATGCTGAGAACGATGGAGAGAAGAAAGGGACGAGGCCATTTTCATCCCGTGGAAATAAACGGCAGAGGAGAATGTCTCTTGTCATGAAACTTTCTCTTAGACGACGATACTACGCGAGAGCAATGATCGATGCGCTTATGCTAATTCCACCGCCATTGTTCGTATTAAAATTTTTCACCTGGGCGCAGTCGGGTACCTTCCGACTATTTTATAAGAATGTATCTCGTGGCTGGTACGCATACTGGAAAAGCGATACGTCTTCGGGGGCTTGGAAAGTTATACGGGTTGAAGTTGGAAAGGTGTAAATTAGATGCGAGCTAAGTAAAATACGCTGGAATAGTTCAGAATTATGGGATAGGGAAATTTTTATTGAAATTAGAGACACTTTTCTTGGACATACTTGATGTATAGAGTAAAAGGGATTGGACTTAAAAGAGTTCTCTTCTGAATAGAGAACATTAAACGAACATTAGTTTGCGTATATAGGGATGTGTAAAATTGATAAATAAAGACTAGACTAAAATTGACTAATGAATAAAACACCGACAAATATAATTTTTACGCATTCAATCGTTGATATCGATAAATTGCAAAATACTTGTGTCCATGTAGTTTCTTTTATTTTTAATTCGATCTATACTTTGACAATTTATCGTCAAGGAGATTTAGACGCGAATACTTTAATTTACTCTGAGATTATTTCTTAGTATGTTTTATTTATTAAATACTTTGCTTTTTTTAATATATATATATTAAAACTGTTCGATCGATTTGGTTATTTCTTTCACCGTTGGAAAATACATTTTCCCCAAATGGCCACAGTCTACATTTTATTATTATTGCTTACTTCTCAAGGAACCGAACAATGAGCACAAATTCGATCCAAGTCGCACTAACGCAGTTTAATTTCCATTGCAAGGCTGCGCCTCGATCGACCGATAGTCGTCACCTCCTCCAAATATTTCTCCAAAACTATTTAGTATATTACCTTCTGTTACAAACGATTGAATATAATGTAGAGAATTTAGAATAACGAAGTTGAACTCATATTAGTTTCTACGCAAACGAAGTCACGGACAACAGCTGCTACTATAGAATTTAAAAGGTGGGAAGCTTCCGTTTTTTAATTCTATTCGCGAAAATATTAACTTGTATAAAGATCGACAGTCTAATTATGAAAAACGGAATACTCGAAGATTGGAAAAACTCATTGCTCGTTGCTGAAAAGAATAACAAGTTTCCCATAAAATTTAATAGAACGACGTACCTTTCTCGAACCTTGCTACGAATTTTTCTTTTTTATTGATAAAATATTCATCCGTTCGCGACAGTAACAACGCAGCCTTGTCCTCGGTTAAACATCCTCTTTCTCCATCCAAGAACCTATCCCACGTCGTTGTTATTTCGCGGTAATTCTTCGCTGAGAGTGGTCGTCTTGTCCGGCTGGCCGTATTAAAACGTGTTTTCACGACACTCGCTAGCAGAGGGCCGGTCTCGCGACAAGGGCCGACCCGTCCGTTCATTTTGCAGCTACATACGTCATGGAAATGTCATTTGCAGCGTTCGCGTACGCGCGTCGCGTGTGTATTATGTAATTCAGTGGCCCTGCAACCGGGTCACATGAGTTACAGGCACGTAGCACGAGTATCTGGTCGGCCTGGTCAAACAGGCCGCGCTAATTACAACGCAAACCGTCGCATAATCAAACAGGTTACGTGTACGTCAACCTGGCTCCACCCCTCTTGTTCGTGTATTAATAAACACTCAAGATCGCTGCCGGACCTAACGAACGCAGATCCTTCGCTATCGACCACCAATTTTACTCTGGCTGAAACGTTTCTTGTTGCGTTATGTCGAGTATTAGTCGACGAGGGTAAATTCCCGATGTTTGTAGTCGTAATTGACGAACCTAACTGCTAAGGTGTTAACAATTCGTCGGGGCTTGTTTGTATTTATTAGAACCGCTATTGGAGGATTAGAGGATTAGAGAGATACGTACAGAATCCAGGATATAATTTCAGCGTTCAGAGTTTCTCGTTTCGTATTGTTATTAAATTCGGTATATGACGAGAAGCGGGTGGGGAAGATCGATTCGGCGAATCGAGAATATCGTATTAATTAGGAACATTGTTGGAGGATTTGGATGTGTAGTATTGGGATTTGTGCTGAGTCGAGTATGGAATTTGGATTTTTGCATCTTTTCATTTTCTTTATTTATCCCGAAGGTTGGTTCGAGCAATCGGCAATTTCGTATTTTAGAATCATTGTTGCAGGATTAGGGTGTGTTGTGTACTTCTCGAAGTTGCTAATATCGTTCAGTCAAGACAGTAATGTTGTGTTTATTAAAAACATTAGATTCGTGCAGAACGAATGGCGTAGATTTAGTTTTCGGGTTGTTTCTTGTCTCTTTTCGATTAGTATTCAGAGCAGTGTTGTATCTCTTTCTCATTGGTATTCAATTTTCTGAAGATTCGTTCTTTAAAAAATGTTATATTTACGAGGATCGAAATTGGTAATTCTACTTTGTAAATCTTCAAAGACTGCGACACGACTGTTCTCAGTCTTTGAAGAAATCACGATGATAACAGGTATGTTTTTGAGTTTTATTGTGTTTTTTTAAATCGAGTTAGCTTGAAAGCGGATGTAGATCGTCGAGAAAGAGATCGGTTTATGAATGAGAGGCGGAGTTTTACGATCGTTCCAGATTAATTAAGTGGTAATTGAGTTATTAGACAGTTGGAAAAGGATACTCCGCGCGAACAAACGCTTTAAGAGAAAATTATTAAGAAAATAGGTGTGTACAGTAACTACTTTATATCGCTACTGATTAAATTCAGATTGGAGAGAAACCATCGACCAAGATGAATTGGAAATTATGCGAGATAGAAAAATTTATCTGAAGGTTTATTAAGACATTTCACGCTTCTCTGGGTATTTTACAGAAATTTCAGCATATATGCTTCATTATCTTGTAATATAATTCTATACGGGACTATTAATTACTCGCGATACATTAAAAATCTCGAATTCCTAAATTACATCTTAATGTACAAGTTTATAACATTCCGCGTTAATATAGACATTGCTTAGAATTTTCAATATAAAAATCTCAATTTCTCAAGAACCGTTCAAAAAGACCTTTATCATTAAATTACGACAAGATTCTAATATTTCACGCGATAGCTAAATATCTTAGTTAACTATTTCCAATTCGAGTTACAATCGAATCAAAGACACACGAAATTTTCAATATTTCCCACATTTAATAAAATATACATATTTCATAAAGAAGTTTATACTGAATCGTAACTTCAGTAGTCCACGAGACTAAATCACGCAGCCGAATTAATTATCAATAGAATTTTTGAAAATATTTTTGCCAATTTTTGCGGAATATCCTTTCGAACCGAATAAAAAAATCTATGCGACTAGCATCGATTCAATAGCATACTAGTCAGTCGCGTACATCAAGAGTCCAATAGTCGCGGCATCGTATTTTAATTTTAACGACGACAATTTTACATTGACGAGTTAATTATCCCGATGAAGTCACAGGAGAGTCGAGCTCTTCAATTAGCTCGATCAGGACTTGTGTTCATTAGGACGAAGCCTGTTCAAAATCGTTGGTACCCGCAGCGTACGGCCTCATTACACGCCGCGGCTGATTAAAATCCCGCGTGTCCCGTCTGAAGAGTGCGTGACGTTCGCTACTTCGATGCCTGTCGCGTCGCATTCATGCGAACCCGACATTCAACCGGATGGACGCGACACGCGGCGATCGCCAGGCGAATTTTCAATGGACTAATCGAGCGGCGGCTTTTGATTCGCGGGATGATGTAATACGAGGAACATGCAACGCGCGTAAATTGTATGCGTGATTGAAATGGAAATGTCCTGTGCTCCTGATATTTCATATCGATCGTTGGAATTCCTTTTTTCAATCTTTTATTTTCTATTACCTCGGTGAATTTCGTGTGAAGCGTATTTAGGAATTTTACGACGTAGACAATTTGGTTGGACTAATTATTTGCTTATTTATAATTAATTATTTATTTATTATTCGCTTGGTATTTTTTCTATTTCTTCATTTTTTTTTTACGAATTTTATCCGTAGACGCTCATAGAATTTGTTGCTGCGCAATGTCACAGAGTTAAGTCCATCACAGAGTTCCCTTCGTCGAAATGCATTTTCGTACTTCTATGGACCGGCAATTCAGCCGTTTTGAATGCCATTCAAAATGTTCAAAGTTTACTTAACGCTAGAACTAGGCACGTCATACGTGATTAATTAGAATGAAAGTAATATGACGAATATATGTAACTATATCTAGCTATATTTATATTATACTAGATGTATATGTATCTATTACATATAAGGCATAGTTAAGCAAGTTAATTAAATATACAGACTACGGATTTTTATACGTTTATCTTAATAATTTTATTATATAATAATTTAGGAAATTTAAAGATAAAAAGGAACGCAGATAATGTGCAAAAGAATACGACATATCCAAAGTAGAACATTTGTTACAATATTTAAAACGTGAATTAAATATCTACTTAGTCTAATTACAACTCTATTTTGTTTTCAGTTGTATCTATAAAGATATGAATTTGCAAAAATATTATTGCAGCTTAGTTACCATGGGTGTACTATATTATTTTTTCCCAGAAAACGTTCACGGCAAGGAAAGATTACAGGCGATATCGGCGAATTTCCATTATCGAATTTGCGGTACAAGCATTTCTCGAGTATCTACTTGCTCGTTCTTCTATCCAAGACGCGCGAAACTAAAGTAAACAGGAAGTTGCGAAATCCGATTGGCCGAGGATACAATGATCGCGAAAGAACGATTCGATCCGTAAATGCAACGAAACGCCAGATTTAATAGAAATCGAGATCGGTCTACGTGAAAAATAGACATGATTTTCAACGAGATGAATCGGCTACTTCTTAAAAGTATTCTATTATCTATCGTTGCTCTCCCTTCCGACTTGTATCGAGGAAAAATCGCGTAACGCGATTAAAGGCGGGACTAATTTAATTATCGAACGAGGTTCGATCCAGTAGGGGTGTGGTAATCGTCTGATAGCATCGAGAGGCTCCGATGAGACGATGCTCGTTTTAAGTATATTTATCGGGTTACTTTCGATGATGGAGTTTCAAGTTTAGAAGTTTTTTACGGAATTTTCTAATTACGATGAAAATGGAAAAATTTTTAGAATCGTAATTTCAGAGGGAGGAAGAGTATTTTAATTGAACATTTTTATCTAGAACATACATGTGATAAATAGCCCATGAGATTCATTGTAACAGTTCGATATCAAGTTAATATTGTATTCATAAGAGAAAATAATACAACGATGTGATGATAGAAACAACAGAATTTAGACTAGACTACGAAACTTGTAAATCGAATGATCTTTGATTCCAAGGGATTCGAAGAAAAGTAGAAAATTCTAAAAGTCTATATAAGATTCTCTTTATATATAAAATTCTTCCAAAATTGATCTTATTTTCTAAAAGATTTTATTCTTCGAAAAGCGTTCTTAGAAGGAATCTAGAAAGGCTACAAATTTTTACAGAAAATTTTCTATACAAAATCCTATAAAAAATTTTATTTCTTAAAAAACATACATATACATATATATACCTTCTCTTATTCCTACACTTACCTTCTCCCTTCTTTCCTATCACCTCTGTTTATTACACAAAATATTCATCCCCTTCGAAGGTCTATTTATGAAATGTCCAAAAAAAATCAACATGTCAAAATCATGTTCAATTTGTCAGTCTCAATACCGATCATTAACCTAATTATCCGTACGAAGACCACTTCCATCCCGTGCAAAAAAACCTTATCCCATCCGTTTCCATGGACTCCGGTGACTTTGGAGAAAATCAGTCGGGAAAAAACCAAGGAAGGAAGACGGATGAGCGAAGATCGCGGCGCGATTATCCGGAAGGGATAAGGGTGACCACGGCGGGTAACTGATCCCTAAACGTTCGGAGAAGAAACGAGCGGAACGTTTCGAGGCCATAGCCATGGATCTCTGTAACGTATCGCAGCGGCATCGAGCGATTTAAAGAGAGAAACGAGCGTGCCAGTTTAAAAATGTTTCCACGGTGAAGCAGTACGTTTCCTACGGTCGTTCTGCCACTGAAACGCGACCCTGTGTACCTAGTGTTCTATCCAAAGAGGTGTACACCATGCCTCAAGCACGTCGAGCTTCTGCGAGAATTTTTACGGCCGCCACGAAACCCTTACGACGTTGTTTGATTCTTCCGAATAATTGCTTCGCGGGTTTCTGAATTTTGCAGTAACTCTTTTGCAAGAATAATTGGCCAGTGTTACCGAGAGACAGAGTTATCGGGGTTGTTCTTCAGGCTTCGCGTTTCTTTCCTTTGCTTGGAAGGCTGAGAGAGCGGGGTGGATCTAGGGGATGAAAAAAGTATACTTCTTTTCTTTGAAGGAAGATATTCACTATACGAGACTCATGTCGCAATATCGAGGAGCTAGTTTGTACTGCTAAATGAAAAGAAAAAATTACATGGGAAAGTCGTTGCTATCCTGTTGAGGTTATTAGATGTATGTGAACAAAGGAACGCGTGGATAAATTGTAAGGTAGAAAATATATTTTAAATACTGAAGTGTAAATACAAAGAAGGAATATAATCGAGCTGATCCAGATCCGCACGCTAGCGGTGTCACCCTCTGACTGAAAACCCTGAAACCCTCATCGTCTGTCTACAGTTTATGGTCTGTCTTCGTCCCGGTCTTTTGTCTATACGCTGTCGATGGCTTCAGTGCTTGAGAAAACTAAAAAGACCAGATGTAGAGTTTTTTTTAGAAGCGATGACCACTTCAACATATTCAATTGTACGATATGTCCGAACATCGTCGGTTGTTTTTTGGAAATTTTGAGGAAAGAAAACAGAAAAAGTGTTGAAGTGTGTTATTGTTGATAGCATTAAGCAATACTAGGCTACAAGGTTTTATGTTTCATCCTTGCTTGAGGTCGTCAATTTTGACGAATCAAAGTTGAAATTTTAGCCAATTTTAACCATACCATTAGCACGTCCTTTGATTCCTCTTTGCGGCTGGACAATTGTGTCACGGCATCCTGAATATTAAAGCAACAAGAACAATTTCTCGTTTCGCAAGAATAATTGGAGAGCGTTACAGAGACAGAGTTATTGGGGTTGTTCTTTAGACTTCGTACTTTTTTTCTTTGTTCGGAAGGTTGAGAGTGAAGCGGATCTAGGGGATGGTAGAAGTATGCTTCATTTCTTGGAAAGAAGATATAAATACGAGGTTATTGTTTCGTGTTTCCCTTCTTAGGTTTCACGTTGTAAATTTTGGAAAATTAACAATGAAATTACCAAATCTATCGAAATAACAAATTCTTGTAATTCTAACAAATATTTGCTACAATTGATATATTATTGTTTCTGTTATATAGACATATCCACTTTAATACATATCGTTTGAATGATAATGATTTATACACAATATATAAAATATTTAATTACATGTTGGAGAGAATTGAAATGTTGAGAATGTTGAATTGCAGATAGATTTTAATTACCTTATAGTGTATTTAAGAAAATAGTTTTTGGTAATGTGTAGACGGTTAAATATACGGGCAGCTTCGATTTAAACATGTTTGAGAGATGTTTGTGAGGGAAGTTTGCAAAATGAAACAAGTATTTGGGTTGGACAGAGGATGTATAATTAGAAAAGTGATTTTAGTAACGAATTAGGTCGCTGGGATTTCAGTAATGGAGATTTCGTCTCAGGAAAATGCAGTTAAGAGTGGCTTTCAGTGATTTTGAGATTGACGAATTGTTTTCTTTTTTATTTCGAATAAATTGTTGAAAATGTTCTCTTAGAAATTATTCATAGCTAATTGAACATTTTCTATTTAAATAAATATACCGAGTGTTATTGAAGTTGTGAAATTTGACACGACAACGCGAAGGATACTAAAGAAGGATACATTTTTATAATAATACCTTGTTTATCTTCATCAGAAGACGACGATGTAAATTTTTATTCTTCAGAATAAATTTGATATCCGATACTAAAAAAGTGAAACTTAATACGCGCGAATAACCGATGAGAAGCAAGAAAATACCTTTTTATAAACCCTTAATTATTCTTCCAAAGGTATTAAGGTGATTGAATTTCTCACAAAAAATCTATACTAAGAACAACAGTCTAACTCGATAACATAATAAACGATAAATGTGTATAATCTACTACGAAGGAGAATATTTAATTAAAAAAATAATCTTCATCTATTGTATCTTCAGTTTGTACCACAAATCCAGTGAATAGTATAAATTTATCATCGAGATTATGCTTATGCATCACGAATTCATCAATAATATTAAAATCACGCGGGTTAAATAATAATAATAATAATAATAATAATAATAATAATAATAATCACTGTGATTTCTGAAACTACTAACGTGCTGACGTGTATTGTGGTAACATAAGTAGCTCACCATGAAATTACATTGTAATCTGATATGATGGTAAAATCGATAGTATTAGCGCTTGTGTTTCGTTAATTACCACACTTGATGAACGTCGATGAATGAAAATTAGTTGAAAAATATTTCTTTCTAATAAACTAGGTCTTTTAGATGCTTATGTACAATGCGCTATGTATATACACTATCATTTACAAGTATCCAAACACTTTTGCCGAGTTGTATTTGAATTTGACCAAGACGAATATACAAATTAAATTTTGGAATTGAAATTCAATTTGACAGATTCAATTTTCTAATTAAAATCTAATTAAAATTTTCTAATACTTTTAAAAAATAAAACGTACAAAAGGTTTATTTTACTTAAAAAGCACAACGTTCCTCCTACCTTATAGCCTCGAGTATAAATACGATGATTGTAAAGAATAAAATTTGTTGCACACCTTTTTCATCTGTAATTTCATAGCTACAACACATTTTTTCTTATTCTTCAAAAAAATGTGCTTTAAAAATATTTTATTTAAAAAACGCAGGACGCTTCAAAGTTTATAGCGTGCGTGCAGATATGATGATCGTAAAGAATAAAATGACTGCAGACCTTTCCATTTGTAATTTCGTAGCTAAGAGACGTCCTAGCAAAAGCGTCTGCATACTTTTGGACGGTAGTGTACGTAAAGCTGCGGTAGGATTTTGCGTCTCTATTCGAAGCGTAAAATCGTCCAGCGGTGCATTTTTACGCCGCCCCCGTAATTTCTCGTCCTTCCACCGACACTTTCCTTCTACTTTCTTATTGTTGGTCTCGGCGTCGCAGCGACGTTTTGCTAACGTTGCTTCGAGTTACCGTTTTGTTCATTGCTTTACGAGAAGTACATATATAAGACGTTTCATGGTTACAATAGAGACGTTCGCAACGTGATGGTTTATTCCCAGCTTTTAGATCCGAACGCAACACAAAGTATACAATTTCCTATTTTATTGGGAAGCGAGGTCGTTCTTCATTGAATTTTCGATGCAATTATGTATCTTGTTGTATCAATTGTAGTATTTGCCGACCTTTATAGCACTATGTTTAGAACGTACTTTTTGATACGATGAATTTAATTTAGTTAGTTTTACGTTGAAGGATTTGTTTCTTTTTCATAGTATTTTTCTTATATTTTGGTACATTCGGAAATATTTGGAGTTTGATGGGAATTTGAGGACCATGAAGTTTTATTCGAGATTTCAGATTTTTTAACGTAGAATTTTATTTCAATTTCTGAATAGTTCACAGATTCGACAGTATTTTAATTTAGAATTCTACGTTCTACTTTCGCAGAAATATATCTTACACTATGACGAAAGTTTGTACCGTACGTTGGAAGATTTTTTGGTTCGGTGAACTCGGAAGGGAAATTCATAATATTTTCATTCTCATTTCTTGGGAAGCGAGATAGTTATTATTCCAATAGTTTATCCCAAATGATGGAGGTTTCGCATTTAGAAAAAGAACTCGGAGTGCTTTTATTATTGAAATACGAAATTCTAGAATTTCTAAACTTCAATAAAAATATCCTATACCGATAATTCATTCTTCTCTATAGTCTATAATAAAAATTTTAACAAATAATATCAGGTTTCTTCTTTCAAAAAATTCTCAAATCAAGCAATTTTTTAAATACGAAATTAAAACGCCAAATTGCAAACATCATTCGTCATCCAAATTCCAGTAATCGTATATTTCGTTCGCCGTAGAAAACTTTTTAATCTCCACTTACCGCATCGAAATTCGCGTATTAAACTTCGAAAAGCGACTTTAATTCCACGTACTGGCATATTTGAAAAATATGAAGCGCACCTTTCGTATCCACGTTAGTTGCTGCGTTTCCCGGTAAAATCTACCCTCGTCAATCCTCCCTGGAAGCAGGAAGTTCCGCAACTTTTCGCTCAGTTGGTTTTCCTCGCGCCAGACCGTCGTCCCCTTCGAATTTCAAGCGTGAAATACGTCTAAGAGGTCAGCCCTTAGGACAGCCGGTGACACAATTTACGACGTCGACCCTTTAAAAATGATTTTCTCATCGCATCAGAGTCACATGGCGGTGCAGCCTGTTTCTGTAGCAATGAAGTTTCGGTCGAAAGCTTGGCAAATACAGGATATTAAAAAGCGCGGTAAGCGATATTTAGCGGATTGAATACCATAGTTGTGCAGGTCAAGATTTTAAGAATTTCGATTGAATTACATATTTAAAAAAAAAGAGATAGAAATATAATTTTTACTTTCTGAAGTTATAGATAGTTTTACTTTCTGAAGAGTATTTGTTGCAATGGCTTGCAGGAAATATTCGGACACCATTTATATGCTAATTAATTATAGATTCACGTACAAAATAGATTCAAATTCAACTACAAGATTGTTATACTATGAAAATAAAATGTGTAAAACCCGATGTATAGAACGCTTTACCGGTGAATAAGGAGGCTAATCATTTTTGTAGCCACGGTATAACTTCAGAAAGTAAAAGCTTCCAACGTTTAGTGCAAAATAGGTAAAAATAGGGAACGTTCAGTTTGAAAAGCTTTAGTATGCCACTGGATTAAACGTTGCGATAACTTTCGTGAATGGATTATAATTAAAGAACGCGTGTCTGTCTGTCTCGTTGACGTTGCAAAAACGATGATTCTTCTCCTGTTGGAAAGCTTAGGTCGCGTTTGCAGATAATTATACGTCGTAAAGCGCGTTACGAGCGTTTCGTGTCTGTCGTTAATTTGTTAGGTCGACATCGTAAAAGTCGCCATAATTAATAAGCTGTCTATACGAGCCTGTAAATGTGCTTCGTCTGTTTTATGGTAATCGCAATATGTAATGATACAGGTTATGGCTACTATTAATCAATTTTTGATGGCAGCACGTCTTGTCTGGATTGGGATATGGGTAATAATATCGGTAGTAACACCTTTATGACACCTTTCTTCTATAAATTCTAGATTCTTTATAAGCAGTCGCTGTTAGTTAATACAATTTTAGAAGCTTCTAAGAGTTTACAAACAAGATTTGATTAATTCTGAATTTCTAAATAATTCTTTCCCTCTCTGATAGTCAAATTTCATTTGCAAATTCCCTTTCTTCCATAGTTTTATCTTTCGCAACATCTTTGATCAAACCTGAACGAGATAAACGATTACAATTATAAGAGTCGATAATAATTTTTCAGCTCTTCGATTCAGAGCTTTTCTATTCTTTATAATCACGAACAACTGTTATATTACATCATCTTCTTTGAAATCTCTAGCTAAAGATTCGTCCATTGAGTCGAATTTAGAACAACCCTTTAATTGTATTATAGAATCTCGATCTAAAATTCAATTTATCCTTATCTCTCACATTACACAGATCTTATAGATAATTCTCTGTCTTCCTTACATCTTTGTCGTACCAATCTTCCGTTCAAAAACACGTCAGTCAAACCCGAATTGCAGCACAATTACATTTTATACTTCTGATCGAAGATATCCGAACGTAGAACCTTTTATTTTACAATCGCAGATAATCATTTCTTTCTTGGTATCACGTCTTCTTTCCACTATATCTCCATTTAAAAACACGCCGATTAAATCCGAATCGGACCGATTCTCTCAGTCATATCGCATACTGCCAATAACTTAGCTTTTTATGGCCTACAATTACAGATAACACTTTCTTTCTCACAACACGTACAACAGCTTCTTTCTATTAGATCTCTGTTTAGAAACAGGTCGTTCAATTATATCGTCTCTCAACTATATCGAAAATTTCCGATTATAGAACCTTGTCTAGGCTGCGAATATTTACGCAAAGTTATATTCTTACCAAGTTGATTAAGAAACTAAAACCTAAACAAAAGTTTGCTTCACGTAAGGTAAACGTTACAACTGTTTACTCTGTGCTTCACCCTCCATGTCTGATACGTTTTCTCGCTCTGCACTCTTCTTCACGCGCACTCTGTTAATCTTTGCATGCGCAAGTTCTTCATAAACGCACAAAATTCCTGTGATCTATAAATCACATTCTACGATCGTCAAATGACCTTCTTTCTCGTTTCGTCGCATCTTCCTTCCACAAGATTTCTATTCAAAATCGCGTCGATCAAGTTGCGAATCGTAGGAACCTCGTCGATTTCCCATTACCGTGTCACCATCGTCTGCGAAATCGAAGATCCTCCCGTTGCTTTTCTCTCAATCTTGCTCCTTTCTCCACGTTCCCCGGTTTCTCACCTCCCGGTGACGGGGCAAGTATTACTCGGTGGACGAAAGACGGTGGCGAAGTGGAGGAGAAGGGCGGGGCGGCGGTGTAGAAAAATGGAGAGAAAGAACGAAGGAAAAGGGGACGCTCGACTCTTTTGGCGCGCGGAATCTCGCACAACTCGAAAATGAATGGCACTTCAATCCTCGGCCCAGGACGAGGGGTCAGGCGACGCGGTGGAAGCGGCGACGGCACCGGTGTCTCCATTGTAAAATGATACAAAGAAGAAGGACAAAAAAGCAGAAAGAACGAAACACAGAGGGAATCGGGAGCGAGTGTTGGAAACGCGCGCGCGGGACAGGAGACGGAAGTAAAGACAGCGTACAGGTTGTGAAAGGGCGGACAGAGACGGAGAGAGTAGGAGAGAGGGCAAACACGAGTGTCGCGTGTCTGTTCAAACACGTCCCTGTTCCCTGGTTCCTCTTTCAGCCTCTTGCGCCAACTCATCCTCCCCCGCCTTTCCGCCCTCTCCGCGTGGAGCGCGCGAGTACGAGGGACCAAGTCGAGAGCGACACTCCAGCTTCATTGCATAATACATACACGGCACACCGAGAGTTACCCTGAACGTACGCAAAGCCAGTGCGCGTTTTCCTTGCGCTTTGATACGTCGAAGACCAGCCCACACAGAAATCAGACACCGCGGTACGATTCGGCGCCGGAGAATCCGCTACTTCCGGACGATCGTTTGTTGGGAATTTTCGTGGTAAGCGCGGATTGGAGTAGGTGATGGATGGCCATGTTTTGATACTGTGGATCGTTACTTCTTCATTGATTCCCTAACGAGTTATAGAGCTTCCATTTCGCGTTCTTTATCGCTTCGTTCTCTTGTTCTAACTTAACGCGATGCAATAACAACAGGATGATAATAGAAAGATAAATATAGCAATACTTTATATACGTTATGGTGAATTTACAATGATATAAAAGTAGCTGATAAACTACTGTATCATCTATTCTGTTAACGACCAAAGGTATTACTTGGTGCTAAGAAAGAACGAAAAATAACGGGAAAAAGAAACGAGATACTAAACGAAACGTAACTGTTTTGGTGTTAGGTTATGTAGGAATAGCCGAATAATCTTTGGAATAATTTCAAAGTCGCTCCCTTTTGTTGTAATATTTTTGTCACATGGGATGAGAAGCATCTAAGAGACAGGAAGCTGTTCGAACGAGTAACGTAATCTGCTTCTTTCGAATGAGATTTAGAAGAAACATTTTAAGCGATTGACTTGGAGTTTTTGTTGAATGATCGTAGAAAGAAAATTATATGGAACTATAAATCAGCGAGTTCCTTCGTTCCTATCTCGTACTATCTTCACAAGCAAATCCAGTAGAAGAGCAAAATAATCCCACGTTGATTTATAACTCGAGACAATTTCTGTCATTTAATTTTATTGCTTTACTTAAGTGTTCTAATTTATAATGTTGCTGAATGAACGAAAGTAAAATTCTACAAACACAATTAATATCTCTGCCATGAAATACGACCAAAGAAAATCGTTTTGAAGCTACAATAAAACGTCAAATATAAATTACGAAGAACCTCGGCGAGACATAAATTCCTGCAGTATCACAGGATGGTTCGACCGATTCGTTCGTTCGTTCGCAAACTCGATTGACCGAAACGTGATTTCAGCCTGTGGTAATTGCATTACGCCCTATTCGCCGGAAGTACCGCCCCTGGACGACTGCCTTTCGTTGCTCTTAATTTCTAAAACGATTTTCCACTTTTATTTTCTCCCTTCTTCGTCGTTTCGCTTATCGATCGTTGTATATCTTAACCTTCGTTCAGATTCGGCAAATTTTCTAAATTCCAATGTCATAGCAATATCTTAACAAAAATGTTAAATTCATAAGTAACATATTATTTTCAATTCTAACGTGCAATTTATTTAGGAGTTTGATTAATCGACGATTACGATATTCCGATTTTATTAAGAAAAATCTCGTGACATATTATATATTAAAGCAATTTTATTGATTGAAGCGAGCAACTGATTTCTGCAATTTGATAAATAATTATTCTGTACGTTTCTATCGGACGCTTTTTCTAACTAGTTAAACGAGTTACGTTTACAAATAGTTAGAATTCGTATCGCGAGGGAAAAGAATGTTTGCAGTGGCTGGACAATAGTCGTGGAGAGTAGAAAAAAGGAAAAAATTCGCGATAGGCATTGTTCCCCTAATGACTCGGTTTTCGCGGTTTTCTTTCGCGAGCGCGTCGTCTCATCTTGCTGTTTCGTCGCTCGAAATTTTTAACCGCGAAATCCTTTTGCCCATTGCAACGCCGTGAATAATTAACGAGCGCGCTTTGTCGCCGAAAGAATTGCTCGGAAATCGCTTAGGCGTGGCAAACAGTCCCGCTATCAAATTGAAGAGAAGATTTTGGTTCGTTAGGTAGATTACGATATTTGTTTTCTATTTTTGTTTTTTAATTACATTGGAAGCAAAATTGATTGATGTTTAGGTATTCAGGGAATTTAGGTTTTTTAAGTTTTCATTTGTAGTATAAATTTTATCTAATAAATTTTATCTAATAAATTTTATCGACGTGATACTTTAATAATAGTATAAGTTGACAAATTTTAAAGCAAATGGATGAAAATTAGAATAATTGTTATTTGACACTAGTAAAATGTGAAACATCATTCTTGTCACTTAAAAAGTCGTTTAGAAATTTCATGTAATGAAATGTAAAGTAACTTAAGACGAAGAATAAACGAAGTTTCCGTTGTAGTATTGTAGTTTTATTATTATATTCGTTAAGTTAAAACATTCTTAACGTTACACTCATTTGCTGTGACGGAAATACCATGAGCGAAGTAGCATAAGTAGAGCAAAGCTGCGCCGAGTTCAGGTAGTCGCGGCTCGATGCTCACGCGAGACGGAACTCCTCACATTTGTTATAATTATCGTTCCAATATACTTTGCGTTGCCTGGTTTAAACCTTAGCCACACATTCATTCAATTACCGTAATAATACCAATCCGTGCTTTCTAGCCATAATTAAAAATAACATAGTGCGCATTAAAAATGCTAAAAATAATATTTCACGCGTTTCTCCTTAACAAAATCAGACTATTGTAATTATCAATTAATCAAATTCCTAAATAAATCGCACATTGAAATTAGAGATAACAAATTAAATAAAATAATATTTCACACATTTCTCTCCAACAAAATCAGAATATATATTATAATTATCAATTAACGAAATTTCTAAATAAATTGCAGATTAGAATTAAGAATAATCTATCGTGTATTGAAACTAATAAAAATGATATTTCGCAGGATGATCTCTGCAGTAAAATCAGAATGTTATAATTCCCAATTAATCGAATTCTTAAACGAATTAACCCGATAGATAATTCAAAGAAGAAGGACGATGATATTTAACAAAACGTCTTCACAAATACATTTCAATAACGCGATTGCCAAGGTTCAGCGGGCAAAAGTAAGTTCTCTAAGAGATTACAAGGGAAGTTAAGACCGCCTTTCTCTGGTCTATTCGTCTCGACAAAAGTAAAAATCAAGAATCGAGCGACCGAGCCAGTAAAGGAGACGGTCTTTTGTTTCTAATCAAGGAATTACATCGACTTGGAGCAATCGCTTCGTTCAGGGCCAATGTCGTTGAACATTCCATCGATTTAATTCCGCCTTGTTCCTGTTCCGCGCTACCATCTTCGCTGCATTCCTTAAAGGAACGAACAAGGAAACGCGAATTACATAAACGTCGTCCCGCCATTAATCCAGCAAACCATTGAATCACATTAAATCTTAGAGTTCTGTTGTTCCTTTACGAGAGTTTTGTGGTTGGATCGTTGTAGGGTAATTGTGAATAATTCGATTTAAAGGCTATTAAAAAAATATTCGGTGTTTTAAAAAATAGACGGTGAAAAAATAAATCTTAAATAATAAATTTTAAATATTAAAAATATTAACTACATTTAACTATATTAATATTTTAACATTTTACAATAAAACATCTAATTAACATCGATATTATTAATTAGACATTAGAGAAGATTTTAAGAGGTTGAATTGAGAGAGTATACGTGATAATATTTTATTGAGATTCAATAGATTATAAAATATTTCAAATATGCGTGTTATTTGAACTTAAGTAAAATTCTCATATTTAATTCGACGCTTTCGATATGAAGGATTTCCGATCAAATAAGTGCCATAGTACTTTATATATGCTGTTTAAAAATTATACCTAAGAACATTTTAACATTTTCATAAAACACAGGCTGTCTCACTTGAAATTACCAGCTTCATTTTTGTCGTTGTTATCATTCGTAGCGAGAAATGTTCGAATGGAAGTCGAATGGTTTCGAAGGGGCTGACTCGATCGGACATTGATTTAAAAAATCAGAGTCGATCTTCGTAACAACGACAACAATCGTACAAGTTGGTAATTTCAAACAAGGCACCCTGTATACATATTCATTTCAAAAAGCAATAATATAAGAACAAAGGTATCGGGCGTCTAAAGGAGAAAACAAAATTACAAGCTCGGATCCATCCAACATCCATCCGCTTTCAGTGAGTGGCAACAATATCAATCACACTACGGTAACTCACATTTCCATTCGGTGTTTCATCCCTCGATAACAATCGCGATAATCTGATCATGAAACGCACACACCCTCCTGCCATGCAATTCTCCAGAGACTAAACTCGTTCGCAAAATAGACACGTTAAGGTCAGCTCAGATGGAAGTATCATTAAAGTTCGTCCAATACGAAGGTACAAAGAGAGTTTCTAAAGGTTTCTTCTTAGTTTCCCATTGCACACGAGGGTGTCATAAGCTAAGAGAGTGTCGTAATCGGCGTTTGTTCGCATATCGTGACACCAACGCCTTACTGTAAGTTCTCTATGCTTTCAAAACGAGGAATGGTGCGCAATAGTGATAGTACTAATAAGGAAATTTGTAAATTTATATTGTCGTAATTTTATATTATGTAAATTTGTTGTAATATGTAAATTTATTTATTATATACAGATATATAATAAATTTGTAAATTTAACTAATCGTATTTCATTTCTATTTTGTTATAACATAGCAGTTGGTGGTAGCTTGAAGTATCATAAACGTGGAACAACTTCAAAATTTTTATTTCGAATATTAATCGACCTTCTTTAGACGGTAAAATGAATCCTGTTTTTTATGATTTCTTAAATTTCACTGTTCGAATGTACATCTGGAATTGAACAGTAGAATGTTTTAATTTTGTAAATATGTTCATCGATAGGAAACGTATAGAATAAATAACAATAAATCCCAAGGTAAATTTATAAAAATAATATTTGAAAGCGTTCGATTTGTACAAATATTACATTTTGTCACGTTATGGAAATATCTTCTTTCTAATATTTACAGTCGGCTGTATACGCGCAGTAAAATTGTGTTTATTAATTAAACACAATTAAACGTCACTGAATAACTAACGCAACCCATAACAAAACGAAAGAATAAAAATTATATGACAGCGAGTTAATTAAAATTACCCCAGTACGTTTTACGAATTTTCAAATCTACTGTCTCTTCGAATGCGAATTTTCAAATAAAAAAAATCTTACTTTACACTTTCGAAACATCTTCGTATACGAATCTTCTTTACAAAAAAAATTCATTTCCCCAAAGTCTACTTTCTTACACTACAGTTGATAATTCAGAATACTATTAATATTAATTGGTCGTATATAATACTTCAATATTACTCAAAAAACTAAATAAGAACACCATAATCACCAGTAAGCAACAATGGTAGATTTTCGAATAGAACGTCGATAAAAGGGATTTACTAAGAGCAGCGAACATCCAGTAGAGGAGCTAGCTACGATGTTCTTACTATTTTTATCTATTTCCGTGTCCGGTTTAGACCTCCTCCCACTTCTTTTTGCCTTTTAATCTGCTGCAATCTGCGGCGGTTCCGTTCGCGGAATTTTCAAACGTTCTTCGACACGGATTTGCATTAGCGTAGTTTGTATCCCGTTGAAGGCGAAATCGGATATTAAGTCTTGAGAGAATAGGGAAGAGATAAAGGCCAAGTGAGAGAGAAAGAGAGACAGAAAGGGAGAGAGAATTTTCGACGGTCTCCCGAGAATCGAGATTATGAGCTGCTCTCTGGTTTCTTGGTAAGAGGACGATTTGACGCGTTGGAATAATTTTCGGAAGGATTTCAAGAGCTTTTGATAGATCTTCAAATGGAAATGGAATTGAAAAGGTGAAGGGTTGAGCTTCGTTCTTGGAAAGTGCTTCGAATTATTTCTTTTGGTTTTAAAGTAGTTCGAATAGAACTTTTAACGCAATTGTATTTAAGCTATTAAAGTTTAGCATTGTGTTTCATTCGCGATTGTTTTTTTAATTACTTTATACCGGTGAATTTATAACAAGAAGTATCTCCAACAATATCTTTCGCGTCACTATTTCTTCTGTAACTTAAATGATTCGATTTTCTGACGTTCGAAGAAGTTGTAACAGCTCTATATAGAATTAATTAAAAACTCTTGATAAAACTAAATATGCAAGTCAAGTTATTTATATTTTTCGATAATATCGTTCACGAAACTTTTATCCTTTTGTTGTTCAGTTTTTAGTGATGTTAATAAATATTCAGGACGAAAGTGATAATTATTTTGCTCGTTAAACGAGACAGAGAAATTAAGTAAAAAGATATTTCAAGTTTACTTTATAAGGAAATCTAGACCACAGAGTCAGAAAACGATAGAACTTCATCTACTATCCACAAGAGTGTACTTTGTTCCATCAACAAGATTACTTCCTAACAAGTACTCGGTTTAAGCCAATTTGTTTAAGTACCTTCACGGCTAGTAGCGTCAGCTTTAGTATAGATATAGACGTAGGATGTATAAGTATAGTGATTTTAACACCGGTCTGCCGTGAGTGGATTTCGAGCGTTCATGTCGCTGCATAAATTTAACGAAAAACATAATGAACGTTTATACGAAATTTATAGTAGGTACAGTTATTTATTCAATGTGATTAATATGTAATACCTAATTTAAACATCTTGCTGACAGTTATTTTTCGAGAATAATTGAAACTAAATCAATATTCTAATTTTCTCTATCTCTAACGTATATATATTCTTTAAATTTAAAATTTTAATAGTTCTACAAATATTTCAATCTTTATTACGATGTCATAAGACTTTATTAATTTATCACCAAAGAAATTAAACTAAAATTTAATTAAAAGTTAAATTTGTAAATTCACCTTAAATTAAGAAGGTAACGTAGGATCGTCATATGTCAGACACAGAGGAGTCGAGGTCAACGTACTCAGAAGAAGTAGCGAAAGAACGTGTCTAAATAGATAAATTCAAACTTGTCGAAGTTTTCAAGAATTTAAAAACTCCATAGCACAAATTAAAAGTCTCTCAGTTATTCAAAAGTAGCTTTTCAAATTTCTTATATTGTTTTATTTCCAATCAAAACTTTTTGTCAAACGAAAAGCAGAAGATCTGTGTTGAAAACGAGTGCTCCAATAGCTTTTCTCGAGTCAATATAATAGTATTTCATCGCCTTCCTGGTCTATTAAAAATTCCTCGCTAATAGTCAAAAGTCAAGAACCAGAATTTTCAATATCATCCTCTTTCCATTTCCACTTTCCCCTGCCTTTCTCATTTTCCAACACATTAAGCCTCCTCCCTTTAACGACTTAAGAACTTGTCATCAAATTATCAAAATCAAAAAATCTTCTGCACAAGTGGCTTCGTCGCGTCGTAAACTCCTTCGGTGATCCTCGGCACCGGTCTAATCAGAGTCTCTTACCGGAAGTGTGATGCTCGATCGACCAGGGGATTGCAGTGTTCTGGAAACTGGTTCACGTCATTGTAGCCGCTGTTTGTACGTCACCTTCCCAAGAAGAAGAGGACGGGACAAGACCAGAGTAAACGTGAGGAAGAAACACAGAAACCAGAATCGAATCTCTTCGTGAACGAAGACGTAGTCTGTCGTGGTCGTCGTTCGATTTCTCGAGGCGGTGGTTAATTGGATCGAATCGAGGCGACGCAAGGCCAAACTGGTGGCCGTCGTCTACGTCTTGGTGGATGCGCTCGTTTCGCGTCTTAAATTTCAATTACTCCGAGGCATCGGCCGAAGGCGAAGGGTCAAAACGTCGAGCAATTTACCGTTGATAGGACGGCGACGTCGTTTCCGCTGACTGACCGCAATTAATTAAAGTGAGTCCCCGACGGAGGGAGAGGCCTAGGTGAAAATCAGTTCGTTTCTGCTTCTCTGTTTACCGTGTTTCGTGCTGCTTGCCAAGGGGAATATTAAGAGACTCTTTAAAGCTCGTTCCTATCGACCTCGATGATTATTAATCGTCCTCTTGAAGTTATTACAGCTTTCTCGGAGCTTGGATGAAACGGCGATTTCTTCTTAGCAAATGTTTCTGTTATTCTGTTCGATTATTATGCGTTTTTATGTATTTTCTTTACGCGTTCACAGACTGTCTTAAATATTTATTTGCGTGTTCACAAGTTTCACAAGTTTCACAAGGTTCACAAGTTTTTAGAGATGCTTCAGTGACTACGGTAAGCAAGTGAAATTTTGTAAAACAAGTATAGAATTATTTTGGAACGAGCCAAGAGATATAGAAGGTGAAGAAAGTAAATGAAAATAGAATGTACGATATTAGTTTGTTGAAAAATGATTTCACAAGTTACTCGACAGAATTCTTATTTTTGAGATGATAAGGGAAGAAAGTGTAGATCGACGTTACAAATGATTGTGTTTCGATTCCTTATTTTTCAGTGTATACAAATTTTTAAGGAAGATCGAAGGAAGCAATTTACTATTACGCTAATCAAACATGAAAAGTAGTATGAGCGTATATATGACCAGACATCAATCTCCTTTTAGGACTCTCGCATATATTCAATTACGTATCTCAAATTAGGGATTATATACTTCAAGATGAGTAATGAATTACCCAACAAACTGTTTAATCTTACTCCATCCTTCCGACAACCCTTCGAATTACTAAATCCTCTTACTTCATCTTGATAAACCAGTTTCTGACTCGACACTTCTAAGACCAAATACTATTGTAGGATATCCATTTAAGGCGCTGTCTTCATTTGCAAATTACCAACGAAACATTAAGCTTCTGTATTTGCGTGCGAACCAACAATTTTCATATCACCTTCCATCCGCGCCAAAACAAGGAGAAAGGAAAATCCAACTGAACGCCAAATTTCAGTGAAATTGTTGGAATAATTCGTTTCTATAATAACATTGTTTTAAGACAACATATTTTCTTGAAAGTCAACACCTCGTCTCCACAACGAAACACTAAGCTGTTGCATGCGAGCAAGGTCCAGAAATTTCCACATAATCTTCCATTTATTGGAAAACAGGGAAGAAGGAAAACCTTGCACCGGAGACTAAATTCGAGCGATCGTTGAAATAATTCTCTGCCGAAGGAAACCTTGTCGAAGCAACATACTTTTTAAAAATTCACAATGAAACGCTAAACTCTGGTATTCGTCAGAGATGCAAAAATCTCCGCGTAATGGTCGGAAACGAGGGAAAAGGAAACTGAAGGCGGAATTCCAAAGATTGCTGGAACAATTTCTAAGCAAAATTTTATTGAAAGAACATATTTTTTAAAAGTCGAGATCCTATTTCCACGATGAATCGCCAAATTCTTGCATCCAAGAAAAGACTAGAAATCTGCGCATAATCTTCCATCCACTCCCCCCTCCCCCCAAAAAAAGAAAGTGCAGCCGAAAAAGGTAAAATCCAAGCACGACAGAGGGAGGCGGCTGGAATAATTCATTTCCGAACGAAATCCTTTTAAAACTCGGCGAATGCCCTCCAAGAAGTCCCGGATTACCGGCATTAACGTGAGAGCTTATCACGAGCAGGCCCCATAGCCCATATTCTCAACCCCTCTTTTCTTTGCTCGTCCAGGAAGACAACGAGCTTAAACCGAGCTCGAAAGGGCGTCGTTCTGACGTGCGTTCCACCGTCGATGCGTCCGCTCCGCTCGTTACTTTTTCCTTTGCCTCTTTGCATAGGTAATTGCCTCCACCATGGGATCAAGGTGGCAAGAGGGTGGATGAAAGGGGTGGGCGGCGCGCATTACGGGCGCCAGACGAGCAGGAACGAGGCAAAAAAATTGGATTGTGCCGTAGCCGGCTAACGGAGGCACGATATAAACGGGCCTCGTTAAATCCTCTCGCCCAGTCACGCAGGATTTTCTTCGATCACGATGCACCGCTGGTATCCGCTTGCTCTCCTTTTTCGCGTCGTTTCGACTCATTTAGCCGACGATGCGTTTCGTCCAACCTTCCGAGTCACCTGCAACCCTCGTTTACCGAACGGAATGAGTAGTTTCACCGTTTTATGGGTGCAGTTTTTTTCATTATAGGTTGTGGAGTTGTAAATTTTCTAATTGGTTGAAGTATCGTTAAGAGAGTTGAGTAGATTGACTTTTGGCCGACGTTATATAATACAGGAATCTTTTATATGGCACAATTAATTTTTGTAAGATTTTAGAAGACTTTTTGTTAGGTAGGTGAGGTAGATTTATCGTTGATGGGTGTTAATTTAGATAGTAGTTAATTTTTGTAAATACTCTTAGAAAAGTGTTAATTTTAGATTTTACATAAGTCAGATGGATTTATTTCTGAAGGATGTCGTGCCACAGAAGAATGTTACGTTACGTGATTAATTTAAAGCGTTATTTGAGAAAAGACAGAACGTTCTTCCGTCTTCAACTTTGTCTGTATTTTGTACATAATGATAGCACGTTTATGGGCGCGATTTTTTCCATTGCAGGTCGTGCAGTTGTAAATTTTGTAATCGGTAGAAGTAACGTTAGGGAGTTTATGTATATTTAATATCTGAGGAACGTATAATACAGGAATCTTTTATATCGTGTAATTCATTTTTATAACCATTCTTCAAGCATGTTAATCGTAGAAAATTGTTAGTTACGTAAATCAGATAAGATTCATTTTTGCGCGATACATGACACAGAAGTCTTTCGTGCCGTGTATTTGATGCAAAGAGTCGATTGTGAAAGAGAAAGAGAATTTTCATTAATATTCAACTTCATCTTCATTTTATAAATATAAAACGATATACAGATACAATAAACAGTTTCTTTTTCAAACGAAATAAACAATTTCTCAACTCTTATAAATTAACAAATAAAATAAAAATTTCTAAATAAATTTAAATTTCTAAATAAAATAAACGTTTGCATAATTTTCTCTAAAGCCACAGCGATTTCGTTGAAAGCATCGCGGCGATAAGATTCACGCCTAAGAGTAACATTACTCATGCATCTACGATAATTGGTACGATTTACAAAAGAAGAGGAGTAGAGATTGTAGAAGCGTGGCGTATATCGAGGGAATGTGAGAAGCGATTTTGTACGGCGGTGTACATCCGATAGAGTTAAACAAAAGTGTCCCACGTCGGCGTTGGAATAATTGGTGACGGAGGGAATTAAAGTTTGTGGATGCGGCCGCGGCAACTCCACGAAAATCGATTTAAGTTACCTACATGGGGGATACTCATTTATGAGGGAACGCGGCAGCTTGAGCTACTTCCGTTTTAATGAAACTTTGTTGACTCCCAGGAGATTCGGCGGTGCTTCATTACTACCCTTGCCACGGACTGCTTTCCACCAGGTGAAATACTTTTCAAGTTTTCATACCGATATCCCGATGTTTGCGCCCCGGCTCCTGGAAAATCTCGATCTAATTGATTCGAGAAACGATTCATCGATATTTTCCCTTGTCGGGTGCTCGCTCGCGTGCATTGGCCAAGTTAGAACTACGAAACTGTGGAGATTTAAAAGGAGAAGAAGATTACAGTAAATATGAATAATGGATTTTTGTAGAATTATGTAAAATTTGGAAAGTTGGTGAAGTATTTCTTGACGTTTATTATACGATATATATTCATATTGTACAAATATTTATTGTTACACTTAAACATTATATATATATATATTGTTGTTACGTTATGTGATATATTTTTACATCGCTTGTTCGAGCGAAATATTGGCGAAGTTAGTGCTATAAAATCGTGTAGATTGAAAGGAAGAAATATTACAGTAACAGTGAACGATAGAATTTGTAGAATTGTTGAAATAATTATTGAAAGGAAATCGTTACAGGTATTTTCTTATGGGATTAACTTCCGTTTAACGTTTACTTTCTTTCATTTTTGGATAAGTCAATGCCTAGAGCGGTGTAAAATTGCGTATGTTCATGCAGATTCACATTATCACGAATACAGACAAAGAAACGAAATTTAAATGTGAAAGAATGCTTCATTGTTTGAATTTAATAATATGTGCTTTACCTTCGATATTTTATATACCTTTGCATTCGTACGTATTCCTCTACACTTCTGAATACTTGTATTTGTTTCTTGAGAATGGAAAATTAATTTCTATATCCGATCGATAGAAATTGCCAGATTTGCAGAAAACCATCATTTTAGCTTGCGCAAAGTTCTCGTATGAAACGCGATATATTCTTCGATATTTCCCTCGTACCTCTGTACTGAAAGATACAACTGAACAAACAAGACCAAGTACGACCAGTACATAGAAAAAGTCGCGTGTTCCCAAATTAACCTTTCAATTACAGCGAACCTTCGAAGTAGGACAAGAAACTCACGGTATAACAGAGCTTCTTTTAGCTTCATTCGGCTCGAACGTCCTACATTTTCGGACAGACAACCGGAACACAGGTCCGGAACACGTTCACGAAGTAACAGGAGCCGCGCGTGCACCAACGTCGCCCATTAATTCCATTAAGTGGTAACCACCGGGTAACAAGTGCTTATAAGTAACGAGATCCCCCTCGAGTTCGGTCGCCACGTCGGATTTACATTTCTGCCGTGTTACGGTTTCATTTGCATTCTGGCGCAGCTCCTATTACCGATTTCGTAACGACCGAAAAAACGAGTATCCACCAGTGCACCGGGTGTCTCGTTTCTTTTCTCTCCCCTTCCTTTCTTTCCACTCTTTAGCCTTTCCTGACTTTCTCTTCTTCGTCGAGCCAGACCGTAATCACAATTATCCTGGCACTGTCGCCCGGAGAAGCGGAAAAATCGAAGGGTTACATCCCCCGTCTTTGCTCGTTAGCTTCGGCTTATGTAAGTGGAAGGTCGTAGGGCAGAAGATCGCGTAGCTGCAAGTTCGAGAAACGTACGGGCGATTTTGTACTTACGTTGGTTTGAATACTTAGGTTGTTTTTAATTAAAGTTTTAGGCTTCTTTAATCGTACTATTTTTACTATATTTCGTATATCTTTATCTCGTTAGAGTTTCGATCAAGAGAAAAGTTTTTGATACTCTTTGGCGTGGAATTCAAATGAAACACGACGCGTTCCGATTAGGATTCTTTTGTAACAATAGTTTTCTCGAATTTGGGAAATCGTCTGAAAGGATATGGCACGGTTAAGGATGAATTCCGATTGATTAAGAATTTGAGTTTTGTGGATTGAGTTATATTGAATCTTGCATTGGAAGAATATAAAAATCGTCGAAGAGAAATTTCGAGGGTTAAGAATGGAAAATTGCAAAATTATACTCTTTCCTGGATTTTAGTCTTTTTGCTAACTTTGCTTGATAAATAATTTTTATGTAAACCTTCTCACTTCTGAACAACCAACGAATATCAGAAATCCCAATCTTATAAAAATTCGAGAAAGAAAATGTATGAAAGAAAATTCATTCCTAGATCTGAAATATTCGACACTTCATGTTCGGAAGGAGATATTCGAAAAGGCAGGAGTGAGATCGACGTTCGTATTTTTCATTGATATTCCTTCAGCCTTATCGACTGTAAAACTGCGAAGTAACGATAACGAAGAAACTTGCCACTATCCCAGCGAAATCTGAAGGAGGAAATTTGCGAACGTACGAGAATTGTTTTTGAACTCCACGCGAGTCAGCACAATTCTACTTCACGTATGTGTGTGTGTGTGTGTCGCGAAAGAAAATCATAAGGTTCTGGAAGATTCGTGGGGAGGATGGTCAACGACCCCCGAAACTTTCCAATACGAAATCGGACTAAGCAGTTTCAAACTTTCTAAAACTCCATAGAGCTAAGCAACAAACGTCACGTAAGATATTTGAAATTTGGTTGAATTGGATTGCCAAGGGATTGAAAATACATTTCATTTGGCAAATAGAAAAATGAAAAAAAAATTGGCTTATAGATAGACGAAGACTGGAACGTTTTGAATTTTATATCCTTTAGAGGAAAGTGGCAAAATATGGAATAGTGCCATTCTTAATCATCATTTTAAAAATCTAACAAATGGCTAAAAATTATGGTCTACCGATTATGAACTATCTCACTCGTTCAATTCTGACAATAATTCTTCCTGCAATAATCTGCTGAGGAAATATGAATTAAATGCACGTTACGCATTTAATTCATTCTAGGCATACGACTAGTATGCTGTTGCAGAATTTGACGCTTGGATATGTGATTATTGCAGAGCAATTTTTTAATGTAATTAATTGTTTTAATGTAATCAATAAGAAAAGTATAATTATGTTTTGCTTGTTTTCCATAAAAGTATCGTATCTGATGTCAGTGTTTCATATTTGACAACCTGTTCCACGTTAGGTACATAAATTTATGTTTGTCTAATGTTAGTCCAATATTGAAAATTATTCATAACGTTAGAGACATGTGACTGGTCTTAAATTGGCCGTAATTATATGGCTGAATACCCATAAAAGTCTTTTATTTGTTGCGATCGATTCTGTAAGAATGACATTCAGCAAAAAAGAAAAGATATTATTACTTGGCTACTTCCCTCTATATCAATGAAGTACGGTGAGTAATGAATGAGGAAGACGTAGGGTGGGAAGCAAAGTACAAGAAGAAAAACACGGAAGGAGGTTCGCAATCGATGGAAAGTTGGCGGTTAAATAAATTCCATCTGGTCCGTACACACTTCGGATGACCTTTGGCGTGGGCGTACGCAAGGCAGCGAGCCCCGACGTCGTGGAAAATTAAATTTTTAACGAGCTGGTCGCCGGCGAGCCGGTGAAGTAAATATCTGCACATCGGTAATTAAATTCGATTCGGTCGTTCCCCATTGGGCAGGCTCGGCCTTCATACTAGAAGGGGTAGGGTCAACCCTATGTAATCGTACATACAGCGAAAGTCAAAAGTGAGTACACATCTTAGGAAAATCAGGTTCGTACGATATTGACTTATCCACAAACTTATTTATGATTTTTAATATTAATTTATATTCCTATATACCTTGTATCAATTCCTAGTATCCTTAAGATTCGTAGGACATATACTTTAATTATATGCTTCTTTCTCTAACTTTCTCTTCCTTATCTTTTCTATTTTGCTCCTTTTCATTTTTGCATATATACAATATACAGTGGTGGCGAAAAGAAAGCTGATAAAATAAGGAAAATAAAAGAGCAACGCAATTTTACAAAATTGCTTTTCATTTATCAAAAGCAATAAAAAAAATTATTAATATGACAAAAAATTGTTAGTACAGAAATTACTAAGATTCATAGTGCACTAATCTCAAACTTTCTTTTATTCGCCATTGCATTATATATATTTTTTCCCTACATTGTATCCTTTTATACCAAATGGTTTGCCCCGTAAATAAATAAATAAATAAATCTTCCCAACTTATTTTTAGTTCACGTAACACGCACATATAAGTTTTTGAATAAATTTCCTAGATATCTTCGTATGCTTGCAAGATGTATGCTCACTTTTGATTCTCACTGTATGTACACGCCGGTGACGGTTTCTAACAGCGAAAATGAAGACGCCGTTCGCCAAACTTCCCTCCTCGTTATTTACCACCGAAACTATTTTGCAATTTAATCCCGAGACTCTTGGCTTGGCTTCGCTTGCCTCGCCGCTTTTCTTCTTTCGATCTTGTCGAGGAGGGTTGAGTGAGGTCGAATGAATGAGGTTCCGCGACTATTCGAAGACGTAGAACGTTCACCGGAGTTGTTTCTCACTTAGGGGAGTCGTGTTAGGGGTGTCGAGGTCGTCGATATTGAAAGAGAAAAGCCTCTACAAATCGGCAGGGATGAATTTCCACGACTTTTCTTTCGTAGGCCGTGGAGTCGTTTGGAATATACGTACTTAGCGATTCTTCAACATCGAAGAATTTGGGCCGTGGTCGCTTGTTGTGATTTGAAGTCTTTGAACTTTAAGTTCTTGGTCGGTCTCCGGTGTTGTTGCAAGTAGACTTTTAATTTTTTTATTTAATGGCTGCTTTGCTTATTAAAAATTCCCTGTAAATACCTAATTCAATTCTTCGCAGATACGCGTGAATATTGAAAGTAGTTCACGTATAATAAATACATAATTAGATCACGAAGAAATTGCTTATGGCTTTCCTTATGAATCACAATAGACAAGACATTAACAGAATCTGAGATTTTCTATTAATATTAAATTAATATAATACCAATGAATAATTTAAACTCTCACCATATCCGATTATCGAAGTATTAAATTCAAATTCACCATTTTCGAAAATTCCTGATGAATAAATATTCCTCTTCGAATATTCTTCTAATTATTAACATTATTGACAAATACAAATTCCTCTATGGACGATCCTAACTTCCTTCGCCAGAATACAAAATTACTCTCAACACTCGTAAATTGAAAGCCAATTCTAATTGGAGTTCCAGTGAAAACGAAAGAATAAACTCTTTCCACTAATCTTGCTGTTCTCCCAAGTTTAATGGAGTTCAATGGAGGCAAATAGCGATTACAAGAGAACACTACGTATCAGGTCTCAGAGGTCCATATATGTTAATATCCAAGGACGTTCGTCATTCTGGTTCCTTGGAAACAGGGAATACCTCCGGAGACCAGGAAGGGATTATCGCGTGGCAATATCGCGGCATCACGAAATTATTAATCCTTTTGCACCGTGGGAGGATTTGGTTGGTTCGCCAGGACTCTCGGCTATTGCAGTTGCACGCGGACGAACCTCGCGAGAGACGCGGTGCAATTAATGGATGAATACCGGCGAGATAACAAGCCCAACTTTTTTAATAATAACGCGTTTTTCGTGATGTTCCAGGCCGAAAGAAGAGCTAGACGGCACACACTCTCTTTTTCTATCTCGCTTTCGTTATTTCGATACTGTTTATCCCTTTCTCTTTCTCTCTTAGCCTTTCGTTTCGTCGCTACGTTCTTGTTTGATTTGCATCCGATTGCATCATGACGACGATGCAGCACAGCGTTATTTCCTTTTTTTTTTCTTTTTTTCGACGCACCGTTAGCCGCTGCTTTTCGTTTTTCCTTTGTTCGCCGGACCATTGTCTCGCGAGCGCGGAAGCTCGTCGATGGCGTACAGGAAATGCCTGCTGAATGTCCGGTGGAACACCGTGTCCTTTGCCTGCTCGCTACTTGCCGTGTCGGTGCTTTTTCGAAGCTTGTTTGCGTGGCACTTTCAGCTTTTCGATATGACGACATAACATACAGGATGCGGCCGAATAACATGTACAAGCGGCCACGAGTCGGTTCCTTATGAAAAGATAAGAACAAAATATAAATATAAATATTAATTCTGGACTAGCCAGTACTAAATAATCGACACTTCTTTTTTTTTCTCCAAGGGTTGTCTATTTTGTCAGGAACTAAAATTCATTTTCTCGATGTAAACGATCGTAGTTACTTGGTGAAATGCTACCGATTAAAGCGATGTTTAAACACAAGTTCAATTGCATCGTTATCAGTGCAATAAAAATAAATTCATATCATGGAAGTATTCTCCCAAGTTATTTATAGAAATTATTGTACGTGTCTGAGCTTCGATATCACAAAGGTTTGAGTTTCGAGGGTTTCAAGACTTGGAGATTTTGAGCGGTCAATCTCCGTGACGTTATAAATATTGTTATTTGATAAACAATTTATGTATGAATATATTCGTTTAAGAAATACGCGTTTAAATAACAATACGAAAGCGTTTATATTATACTACAGCTCAAACTTAATCCAAATATAACGACTCTTATAAATAACATTCTCATTTATTACCTAAAATAACGAAGAGGTTAGGTTGAGGTTAGGTGGACAGAGTAGATGGAACACCCTGTATAATTCCTCTCTTTTTAAAGTGTTACTAGTACTGTTAATTTCATCGTGGCACGGAACGTGTTAAGTAGTACCGCCATAAAGCTCGAGCACCCTGTCTCTTGTGAAATTTTGTGTGCACGTGTATATTTTTATTAGAAAAGCGCGTAAAATCGAGCGAATTGAAGCAGAAGGGCATTTAAAACACGCGGAAGGTGTGTCTGGAAAAGTAACCAGCGAAAAGGTGCGAAAGAAAAGTAAAAGCACACTGAAAACGCGCTTCGACGAAAAACCTCTTTCAACTGATATCGTATTTCTCGATTCAAAATGTTCTCATGCGGCTTCGTCGTTCCCTCTAATGATTCTCATATAGGTCAGCTTTTATTAAACCGTGAAATCTTTCTCTTCTTTTATCTTCTTCCTTTCTTTTTTTTTTTTTTTTGGTGGGNTGGGTTAATGAGGGATGAGAAACGTTGGCGAATGTAGCGACGATGGAGAGTCGAATGCTTTCGAATAGCCAAAGCATATACAAGAAATATTTTGTCGATCCTCATTTCTATACACCTTATATGGGAGTAGTAGAATTATTATTCTAATATTATAGAAATTAGAAAAAAAACAGGATCCTTCTAATGCTACAAAAGCAACGCCAACCACCACTTTATCATTACAAAATTCCAAATGCCGTATTAAAATATTAGAATAACGCATAAATACGAATATTGGAATAACAGAAATTCTAAAACCGTAGAATTTTGCCAGTGATACAAAATTACAAATACTTTTTACGTTAAAATACTGATATTAAAGAAAATTCGGAATCTACTACAACCTCACGAAAGGGTAAATATACTGTAACGTATTTTTCCTCACCATTCAACGTACCTATTCTTTTCCATTTTATTTTCTAATCTAATCTTAACGATATTTCCACTCTTTTTTGTATTTTTGATTATTGAGATATGTATAATTTTATGTGCTAGACTAAATTAGCTGCGTAGTAGTAATACTTGTATGTGAATATCAGTGTGTGGAAATATGTGTGTGCACGGCGTCTCGAAAACAAAGGAATGTAAACTGTTCAGTCGGTTAACAGTCTGGTATGGAAGAAAGTGCTGAGACGCGTGCAACTGTGTATCGATGAATATCTTTGAAATCGTTTATCAAATAAATATATAACTATTCTAATATAAATTCCAAGCGTAAATTTAGTATTCCTATACCATTATTTCGGCTATTAAGATCCAAAATTCTCAACAATGATATTTAGTATTTTCTTCGTAAGATTTCTAAAACTACACGCAATGCGCCGTGAAACATCTACTATGTAGAGAGTATTGGGAACTGCGATCGAACACTGTGGTCCTCGAAGAACAGGATCATCTTCATAGAACAGCAAAGCCACATTGTGGGCTAGGTGTGCTAGAGGCATTCGGTTGTCCATGCTCAAAGGCAATGGAGACCTGAATATGGCAGGTTAGGCACTTGTATCCGAAATCCATTGATAGGATGATCCCACAAACGGGCGACCAATAATCTGCGTGGCTCGTTTCTCCCCAAGGTATAAATGACACTTGGCACTGATACAACGTACTATTATCATGCACGCGCCAGACGACTTCTTTCAGATACGAAAAATATTCGTCTATTCTTCGTTTCTCACAGAAATTCGTGTTTCATAAGCTTAGAATAAGTTTGGCAAGTATGGAAAGAAGCATAGACGAACAGAGATTAAAATATTTAGAAACTGATAATTCGCTGATTGGAAATTTCTTCATCTTTTACGATCAGAATTTTTATAGTGAGAAAAACGAATTGTAATTAGTCACAGGGTTTCGTTTCATTCTGAAAGTAGCCTGTACATTTTTAGGGATGATTATTGTTATTTTCTATTCTATTCTACAAATGAGTTTCATTACTGTCAAATTGTGTGCAATTAAATTCGATTTACATAAACGAAGGTTTGAATCGATCAATTTATTGCAAAATATTAGACAAACTGTATTTCAGTTTCCTAAATCTTAAATTTATTATCGATTTATAAATATTCATTACTTGAAATACTTTTATCACAAATATTTTTTCAGATAATTTTTTCTAAATTGCATGTTACAAGTCAATTAAATAAATTTGTTTATGTATTTTGGCTAGTGATAAATTTAATTCGATTGATTGATATGACGAGGTAGTTGCAATAAGAGAAATTATTAGGCTGTCCGAAAAGTTTCTTTCGTTTTATAAGGAAATAATAGACGCACAATGTTTTTTGTTTTATATTAGTTTATTGAATTATGCACGAACATAATCATAGAAATAGAACGAAATGGATCATACCTAATTCAATAAAATAATATAAAATAAAAATTGTTGCTCATCTATTATCACCTTATGAAACGAAAGAAACTTTTCGGACAACCTAATAGTATAAATCTATCCATGTAGCTTGTCAGTGTTTCATGACATAAGAGCGCGTTGAAAGAATTAAATGCGTCTTTCTTATTACAGCTTGGAGCAATAAACGCTCTTTGTTCCAACAGACGCCAGTTTACGCGAATAGATTCTTGATTCTCTGCTCGAGGTGGGCTGAAATGCCGGTTATTTAAACGTTCACAGGTGTGAACTACCGCGAGACCTTTATTACGCCGTTACTCGGATATTTCACGGACTTTTAATTAAGGCTGGAACACGAGTCAGCTTCTCTGTATTCGGTCGGGTATACATTTTGTCATTTTACTTGGAATTACATTGAATATTTCGATGTTATTACGTTAGATTGCCTTTGGATTGCAGAGGTGCGTGTAAAATGTGCAGTACTACACGAGTAAGGTACAAATTATCAATAAGGCTGAGGTTTCGGTGGTTGGAGATCGAATAAAATGTGCAAATCCTCCATTAAGATTTTCTTTGATGCTTATTTTCTGGTTTATTTGTCGCTATGAAATTTTATAGGATTCCTATAATTGTACGTTTCGACGAGTTTCAATTATTCTTTCGAACGAATAAGATGAATATTTTCTATTTTACATAAGTAAGAGAGCTCGTAAGATCTGCTACAATTTAATACTCCACATTCAAGACGTTTATATTTTTATAAGAACATTCAGATTCACAGGAACGCGAAAACTTCAGACAAGGTCAAACAGGATTACTCACGTAATTCATTGGTAATTCATCAACGTCCATTAAAACTGTATACCTAATATCATTCTTCTACGTCCCTGCGCTCAATATCGACAATTTTTGAATCTCCATGAGAGCTTCTACATTCCCAAATATTTGAATCCTCCAAACTAGATGCACGCCTCTTCTCACAGCTTCAAACTGCACTGAACGCACACAAATCCAGCAAGGCTATCAACTTCGTAATTTTTATATTCCAACGAAACAGCAATGAATCTCACGCATGTTGAAACATCCAAATTTTCCAAATTGCACCCGCATAGACAAAGCTGTTTCAAATAATGTTTCACATTAATAGAACGATATTACGCGCGCGCGCGAGAGAGAGAGAGAGAGAGAGAGAATGACAATTGGTTGGTCGTAGAGGCTGTTAAGTAGGCCGATCGCTAATTTAACGCGTTTGGGAGGGTGGTTCGGTTGCTTTGCCGGTATGTAGGTCGAACAGCGGACCGACCACCGGCGCGACCATTGAAATAATTACGCTCACACGTTAATTTCGAGGCTCGCCACGATATACGTGTACGTCAGTTGCGCGAATCTCACGCATATATTCCTCGAACGAATAATCTGCGTGTGCATAATGCGGCGCTCGCGGTGCTGTTCCACGTATTTCCATGGGAATCGGTTCGAACCTCTGCGATCGAGCCCGATTTTACGTAACATTTTGTTCCCCATGAAATTTCATCCGTTTCCCGATATTTTCCATTTCTTCAAGTTTCGAGAATGAGACGTGCTTTTCGACGAAATTCTCTCGTTGTTTCACGAAGCGTTAGGCGCGAAAGAGTTGCGAGAGGATTTTGAAGCGTCTGATGTGTAGTATAATATAGAGATTGTTACACAAGTAGGTGTTTGGTCAGATTAAACGTTTGGCGTGTTTTATGTATATAGGGTGGTTCCGCACGATGAGATTTATTGGGCTAGTGGGTGTTGCGATGGGCGAAAATAAGTTGGGAAATAGAATCTTCTTTGTCATTAAATTCGCGGACTTCATCTGAAAGAGAACTGGTGTGCAAAATTTGTGTCTTTCTACTCCGTAGTTTTAAGACAAGATCGTAGCAATAGTTTTTTTTATAATCGTTTCGAGGTTGTAGTATGATCTTTCTCAGATTGAAAATGAACTAAAGACCGTAGTAAAATTAATATCGAGAAATTTCATAAAACTTGGTGTATTTAACATTTTTGATAAATTTTATTAAACGTTTACTGTATTAAATATTTAACAATTTATTGAATATATTTTATTAAATATGTATAAACAGGGTTCCGCGTTTGTTTCGTGAAAAACATTTGAACAATTGAACTTACTTAAATTTAATAGAAGAAATTTTGCTTGAAACCGTCTTATTGCTGTACGTACGTTCGAATTATTTCGTAGGTGATATTGCGGGCACCCTATACATCTTCATCGAACAGCTGTCTGTAATGCTCTATCTGAGACGTCCATGGAGCTGTACGTGTCTCGATCGACTGGGTTAATTCGCTCGTATCAGTCTCTGAATAGTCAACAGTAATGTCTCAGATGCTACGATGCAAGAGGAATTCAATTAACTTGTTCGTACTGTGATGATAACCCTTTGGAAATGGAAAAGGGATATTACACGGACTATCTTTGAATTAAATTCATTTAAGTTTCTATACATTTCCACTCATTCCTTTCTTACGCTCTCGTATAGAAACTCTTTTATCCATCATAGTTTTCGAAACAAATATTGTTAAATATCATTTCAATAAGGAGAACGAGAGTTATTAACAAAATTTTATTCTTATTTATATATACACATATTAGATATACCATTACATATAAGCATATTACATATAGTTCTTCATGGAGTTTTAATTTTTATCAAATGTTTTGTGCGTTTGAATTTTGGTTACACGTTGTAAAACATCATCGAGAACAATATTTTGAAAAGGGGAAGATTTATTTTGAAAATGAACTTCTTTCCACTTTGATAGAATTTTATATTTAGTTGAATATCATAGGATCCATAACTATACCATAGGATCATAATTAGAAGAGAAAATCCATAAATTTATCGCGAACGTTCATCTATTAGTAATTTGAAATAATTTTGTTTCGTGTATGATACTAAAGGCACGTTTAGCTATGGATTATTAAAAGAATTTTATCGAGTTAATAATTTCAATGATCAATTTGCATTGAATCGAAGGTACCTTTTGAAACATGTACGTATGTTCGACCTATTTCCGGCAAAGCGTGTATTGTACATGGTCGTTTAACTTTACCACCCTAAATACAGAGATATAAAAGAATAAAATTATCACTGCATGCTGGTTTTCGGAAAAGACATATAATTTTTATAGAAAACATTGCATACAATTTACTTTAATATAGCAAAAGTATTGCAAATAGTAAACAGATGAAACAACCTGTATACATGTAATATCATAAACTTTCGACATACACTATACTTTTTCCTTGCATATAAACGAGGGGAAAAAGCAAATTTTCGTTTCTTTCAAAAAGCGAGATAATATGCTATCAAAGGAGGTGATTCAACCGGCTTCACAGGAAATGCTAATGAGTATTCGCGTGTGTTACCGCGGAAAAAGTTTTAACCGGGGAGTTATGTCCTTTTGAGAAAACGCGGAAGCGTATACGAACCACAGCATCAAGATCTCCCTTCGGTATTTTTATTTTTCAGAAAAGATGATAGAAAAAATGGAAAAATATTCACGCAGAAGATTATTAAGAAATCGTTGTAAAATCTTATCAAAGATTATACTTATATCTTTTTCTCTGTTCGAAAGATAAGTCAAGAATAGAATGAAAAATAGAAGAATAATGTAAGATAAGATCTTTTTCTTTGCCTTTATTTTCTAGAGAAAATATTCGAAATAAATAGAAAAATGTCGACGAAACAAAGATTGTCAAGAAACTTTCTTCGAACATGATCATCTTCGATGAAAAATGATTGTTTTTTCGACCATTCGCGGAGAGACGCGATCGCGAGGGTGCACGTCAACGGGAGNTCGTAAATTCCCGTTACGATTGTCTTATTAATCGACGCCACGAACAGGTCGATCCCCGTATTTCTTGTGGGATAATAGGGGTAGTTCAAATAGATTCACACTGAATTGACGAATGTAACTTAAGTTTTATTCCAGCAGCCTTGTGTAGAAGATAGTCACGCTGGTGCGTGAGTACAATTTGATACACGATTAGTTTTAACGGCAGAGACCCGATACAGACGTGATGACTCCTCTAGCGATGAAGAGGAGTTGTAGAATATACCGATGACTGACGGACAATTGACTTGTTGATAGATAGACAGTGACTTCAGGAAGCGAGGACACGTCTCGTGTTCCTACGGAGGAAAGCTCGGTGTGGGTGTGTCCTCTCGAACTAGGAATGCGGATTCGTTCTTCACACTTCTCGGTAGAAAGGTGAGGGTAACGATCCGCAATGCCCATTGGTTATCGCCAACGTTAATGAGGAAAATATGCGGAGAAGGTTTTCCTGCCAACGTGGCTCATGGGTGTCTTTGTTTTTGGACACATCTGCCTTGCCGTTAGGCAGCTACCTGCTTTTTGCGTAATTTGTACGAGCGTGGAATAAACCTAAGGACTGTTTTAAGGACCAGCCATAAACCTAATTACTTATATAAATTGAGAGGAAAAAGATTCGGTTTATGGTGGTTCCTTAGGTTTATTGGGGGTCGGTGTGGAGGTATGTGGGCCTGGGCGGTCAGACCCTAAGGGACGTCGCGCTGACCATCTTACGCGACGTAACATGATCCTTTCGTATTTCTGTAGGCAAATATTTTGATATTTGTTGGTTCGTTGAACGAGAAAGATAATTCGTGCGAGAGATTTTAAATCCAGTAATAATAATTTGGTTGAAACGTAGAATTAAAAAGCACGCGTTAATTTCAGAATGATTTTGTTGGGGGATTTCATTTAAAAAGCAAAAGCTCGTCGGAAATAATATCGTATGTTAATCAACAGACAACGAAGTACCATTATCTCGGTTTTGTACATTACAAGACCGTCCGTGTGGATTCTCTGTGTATTTTTTCGTCTGGAATTTCGGCCGAGATTTGAATCTCTCGTAAGTTGTAAAATCGTGATTAACGAAAGGGCGGGGGAAATGTGTATTATTTAAAATAATTACAGCTATTCGTAACAGGAGAACCTTTGATCACTGTGTAGTTCCTTTAAAATTACAAAATTTCATCCCGACGTTATAATAAATTCAACAATGATATTTTGTCTACCTCTGTGTGGAAATAATCCGGTATCAAATTTTATTTAATAAATCTCGATAGTTTCTACGTTCAGGAGTAGTGAAATGAAGTTTTCAACGCTTTTTTATTATAAATATTTGAACTGTTGGAGAAGTCAGGTACGTCTTTAAGGATCGATATGATCCGTTACGTATTTGATGAAATTGAAAGGCAATTATCTATCGCGAATTCATGCAAAATACATCAATTCTAGTAAATAAAGCTTCTGTTAAGCCATTAAGGATCGAGCAATGATTTATCGTAACGTTATATGACGCACTAGTTTCATAAAATCGTAGAACAGAAATGAAGGAAATAATGACGGAACAATATTGCAATATTAAACGAATCCTTAAAATTCCCTCTCGCAGCTACAATATGAAAAAGTGTAAATACGGAATATGAAACTTGATAATGTAGATTCATAAAAAAAAAAAAAAAATCGCAAATATAATGTTGCGTTAATGCAATACTGGTGCTTAATGGATAAATGGCAATAATTCAGAAAAGAAGATTTGGCATGGATTAATTAAAAAAAATAGAATTGTTGATTTTTACAATAATACAATGATAACGTTAGAATTATAAGGAAAGGATTATGTACAGCGACTGTACTCAAAGAGATAAAAATGTTATATGAAATAGTACATAACACCGGGGATCTAATTAAACTGAAATTCACTATTCCCGTGGAATTTCAATAAAAGATTAAGACGAACGATTAAGTAAATGTCGAGTAAATGTTTGTTTTCCTCTGGTCGTGTTATCGGTTAAAGTTCAGAGAAGCTTGACGACGACGTGTTTTCATCGTGAAACGAGGAGAGTATCTTGCAGACATAATTTGACGCATGTTATGGTGACGTCCCTATAGCGGTAGCAAAAGCATGCTCGTACGAGCGCAAAATCGAATCGTTTCCAGCGGGTGGCTTCGCAGTTTATTGCTAGATCCTGCGCATCGACGTTGCATTCTGCGAATGTCTCTTCTCTGAATAATCCCCGGTAATCCAACAGCCTACTTCCGCCATTCTCTATTTCTCTCCGCCTCTCTTTCCTCGATTCTACTCTGTTTCCCCCTTTAATTGCATTTTTTCTTCTACGCCTTCCCGAAAAACGACAGGAAAGACAAGACTTTATGGACCGAACGTAACGCGATAGACAGCTGGAAATTTGCAAGCGAGCTTTTTCGAATTTTGCTTCCTCGTTTTACACGGGAAATACATTCAGATTTAATTAGCAAAGGATATTGTCGCGATGTTTTCAAAATAATTTCATCTCCTCTTTGCTCGGCATCGAAATTGAAGATCGTGTTAATTCAGGTTTCAGTTCTTAACTTTGCAGAAACAACTTTGTCGAACGAAAACTAAAGATACCAGAGCGGCAATCTATCAATTAATCGCTTGTTTCTCGAAACAAGTGTCTTCTTTAGGTTTTCGATTTGCAAAGGTACTTAAAATATATTGAATACAAATTAAAGGTATCAGAGTACTTCGAATTCTACTTCTCAATTAAACGACGCTTTCTTCGAACCAGTGTATTTAATCTTCCTTCCTTCTAAAACTATCTCCTCCTCTTTCCTCCCTCTTGCTCCTAAAAAAGAGGGAAATAAAAAGATACAACAAAAGATAAGGAAAAATCTGCTAATACCAAAAATTCAATGTAATCTTAAAAACAGGAACATTTTAAACCATATCGAATTGCCGGGGAAAATTCATAATTTCGTCGAAGCACGAAATTGCTTACCTCTGTCTCCCGCGATTAAACGTCTGGTAAAATATTTTCGAGATAATTAAAGTAATTAAAGCGGCGTCGATATTCCGTCGTTTCCGCGTGCATCCACGGGAATGAGACTATAGATGTAAAAAAGGGTGAAGCAGGGAGGAGGTGGTTTCGCATGTACGTCCATTGTACGTCACGATGGTCTACACAAAAATGTTTTCATCAGTCAAATGCTCCGTTTCGAAATATGCAAAACACACGGGGGACACGTGTCCCGTGAATGCACGCGTAGCATCGCGCACGCGACTTCTCTAAATAGAGTTTCCACCGGTAAAGGATGAAAAACAGCAAGGTTTTTAGTATATTGAAGCACGTCGAGTCTGCTCTTGTCGTTGAAAAAAAATGTTCAAACACAGAGAGCCCTATTTTTCCCTATTCCAGTATCATCCCCTTTTCTTCGCTTTACTTCCCATTCTTTTACTTTTTGTATTTTATCTTTGTTCGTTCTTGAATATCCTGCAACGGAGAAATCGACGAAACGATTTTTTTTTCCTTGTTACGTTTCGCTGTATTAACTGTAACAGATGCGATTATTAACCACGTAGAATGAGCGTACTTTGAAAAATTACGCTGCTTTAAAAAAGAAAGATGCTTTTCATATTCGTCCTGTAATCGTTAAATTACGGATATTTATGTAAATTCAGATTTTTACGAAAGCGTTAGAGAAACTTTATCGAAGGTCCCGTTTATATTTTTAAAGATCGTTCGAGAGAATTTCGGTGAAGAATATTTCCTTGGTATATTTTTGTTGAGAACGAACGAAGATAATACGCTGTCCGAGCATTGTTTACGGGGAAAAAAATAATTCAGCGATATCGAGTCGCGATCAGCTCGAGCTCGTCGTTCGTTGACAAACTCATTATCGAGCTGTCATTCGCACAGGTCATAACATTTTTGAATCAATCAACTGCAGATCGGCGAGCTGGTTTATAGGATTCTGCGTACGGATTATGAACGTTCGTTCGTTGTATCGCGCCATTCAGATTCCATCTTTGCGTCCCATGCAACTGAAACTGATCGTTCTACCAGGAACGAGATTACAAACCAGTCTCAGTGGTTTCTCGGAAAGATTCATGTCTGTTCTTTATATTTTCTTTGGATTTCAATGGTAGATATGGTAGGACAGAGAAGCATTCTCTTAAAAGCGAATAGATTTGACGAAATTAGCTGACTTGAACAACTTGTTTGATCATTGTTGTAAATTATTTGTGAAACAGAGAACTTAAACTTGACGTGGAATTTTTATTAATATTAAGAAATTTGATATCTCGAGATAAATCAAGGCAAATATTTTAGATTTATTTCTATGAACCTTTCTATCTTCTCTTCATTTTTCTTACATCTCTACGATTTATAGATCTCCAATTTTTCTTTTTATAGATTTTTAGTTTCTGCTCTCCATTTTATCTGCAAAGAATTATTAAATGCTTCTTCTCGACGAAGAATGAGAGAAGAATAAGAAGAGGAATTATTAAATGGTCGTTCTCTCATCGACTAAAATATTTTTGATATTTCACCTGTTCTTGCAATATAAGGAACATTAAAATACTGTAGAAAGACATCGTATGCTTTGAGAAAGAAATATACGTATAATATTCTATTCGATTATAATGAGCACTGTAATAAGCAAAGAATTACTCTTACGCTTGTGAAAATACAATAATTCAATTTACAGTGATACATTAAATTACTTGAGGCACTTACGTGCTTAAAACTAAGGCAAAGTATTTCGACAGTAGTTTAGTTTAAATTAAACGATTCTTTCAATTTTCGTCGCACCGTCTTCGATAACAATGGTGGCTTCGCGCCATTAAGTTGTCACATCGAGAACTCTCGGAGTCGCAAACTCTCTTTCGAGATCATTCGACGTAAAGAAACACCACGCGAGTTAGCGAGTTCAGCAAAGTTATCTATTAAGATTGCTTTTAAAATTGGATAACTTTCCAACGAGAAGTTACGATTTTCTTTCATGTGATCCCAAATAGAGAATTAAGAAAGTTAAAAGATACTCGAACCTCAACAATCATCGTAATCAGTGCAAATGCATTTTTTTCCAGAAATAAAATTCTATCAAAGATCTCAAAAAAATATTAGAACCTTTTCTGCTTGGTTGAAGCAGACAAAATCGACTTTAAAAGGACAATACTATCGTTAGATCGCGGTTTTTCTTTTCTTCTATGTAAATTCATATTTTTGAGGATATAGTTAAAAAACGGGACCCCTGTAGTAGATTATTTTACCCATCAGGTATTGTAGAAAGCACTATACCTTGCACATTTTATATAAACATCCACACTCTAACTAATTAGCTACGTTGTAATTTCATTTGTATCGGTCAAATTAGAACAAGTGTCCTCGCTCTGCGTAACACGTTTTTCTTCAACTTTTCTGCCCAAAAACTTGTAGAACGAGATTCGAAGGTCCCGGAAACAGCGAAAGCTGCTTCCTCGATCGATTGCAAATCGTTAACAAGGAGCGAGGTAGAAAAGTTGCGTCGTTAAAAGTTCACGCGAAGAAAATAGAAAGGGGGATGAGAGAAACGAAACTGCTGTGGCGAAAGGAAACGAGGAAAACAAAATGCGGCCAACGACGACGTATTTATACGTTCATTAATCGCACGGCTGAATTCCTCGCTGCTCGTTTTCCTCCAATTATCGGCAGGGATCGCGACAGTTTCCTTCTTTGATGCGGAAAGCATCGGCAACTTCTCTCAGAGACAGAGGCCAGAGATCCAACAAGATCAAAACCCTGATGTTTCCTCTGAAGACGAGTCTGCACCTCGGAGAAAGTCGATGGAGAAAGTCGCTTAAAAGGACGCAAGTGGTCGAAAAGTCGCGGATGGAACGAAGAATACGCGAATCACGTTGAAGCTAAAAAGTTCGATGTCGCTTTTGCACGGTGTAAACTGTTTCTTCGCGACGTCTTTTAATTAATCTTCTCGCGCGGAACTTTTAAAAGAGTTCCTCTCTTCTTTCCATCGTTTTTGCCCGCGCAGTTGCAACAAGACGGAAGTAACTGCTGGGAGTCGGTCTCCACGGTCGAAGAAAGTTCATGAATGATAATTCCGTCTTGTTTTACGATGATGAGGTTCTATCTGCGAGAATGAGAAACGAATGCAAGTGGATTTAGGATACGTTGTAGACTTATCTGGTCGATTGGGCAATTCACGAGAACGACGAGGATGATACGATAAGGAATTGTTCGTGCAATTTGGCGCGGTCTTTTAATTCTGCAGCTCTGTTTACTTTTCTATGTTCGTTTTACTTCTTTTCTCTTTCTAAATTCTTGGTTTCCTTCATCTGTCAGGAAATAAAACGAAGAAGGATACTTGACGTAGAGTTTTACTTGTGGAATTTCGACTGGTATTTGTTTGCTTCTTTTATTAATTTATTTTACCTCCTGTCTCTTTTCTTTATACGAGGTACTTGGAACAAGAATTATTATTTCTTTTCCTTTTATAAGCCTACTTTCTCGTGCGATTTATAAATTATAAAAATTTATTTATAAAAATTCCATAGTATTTCCATAGTAGTTATTAATATATTTAACAATTTACTATAATCTATTTATATGTAACAAATATATCACACATCAGAGTCTATATTTTGTCATAAAAATAAAATATGGAACATAATTAATAAAAATGGGTGTATACGAATATTTCTTGCGTTTACTTTACGTATACTTTTGCACCGCACATTTCAGTATCGTTGTACACGTAACGAAAAATGAACGTGTGTTGAACCGAAGCACTATTCGTCAGAAATGTTCCATATCCAGTCCAGAATCACGTACGCACATATATCATTCTTACTTTGATTTGCTAGTACCGATGTGCTTGTACCTCAGAATATCTATGAAATTAATCCCATTTGACGACTGAACACGAAAACGGTGTAGAAATTGCGGTCCATTAACGCGTTGATGTGTTTATACGCGTGTGACGAGACGCGTCGCAACGAAGAGGAGAACGTTGCTCGTGGATTCGCGATGGACAATAAAAGTGTTTCGCGTCGAGCTATCCACGTGGAAATGCGCGTAAAATTTCCAGTGACGTGGAAGCGGACGTTCGTGTGTGGAAAACGGAATATTTAAGAGGAAACGGTTGGCTGGAAAGAATTATAAAGGGCTCGGGTTAATATCGATAAAACTGGAAACATCATATTTTCCAAATCTCAAGTATTATATTTAAAACAGATATTATATCAGTAAAATCCAACATACTATGTTTTCAAAATTTCAAACATCCAATCAACCATTCTGACGATACAAAAAGAGGAAGAACAAATTTTATCAACTTACGTACTACAGAAAAAGAAAAGAAAAGAAAAGATATTATCAATAAAATCTAAGTTATTATTTAAGTTTTCGAATGTTTCTCGTATCAAATTCCTCTCAATTCACTCGATAACATGCTCAAACATATAAATTTAATCCTTCGACTAATTTTACGACCTGGTTATATCATAGATCGTATTATGAAGTCAACGAAGGGTCACAATTCACCCTCCTCCCTTGCAAGAATGATCGCGTTCGCTTGGGCGAGTCGATTAACGGCGATCGTGTGCTCGCTAATTACAAATTATTAAGTAAACGTTAACAGCGGAAATCGGGGCCGCCATTCGCGCAAACAGATGAGCTCGCGTTGACAATTATTGACGATAAATTTGGCTCGGAGCGGGCCGAGTGTCGCGTTGTTATCGGCTGGCGGATAACAGATTTCGTACACGGTGCTACGATACCGGACGTCCGGCTAATTGTCGTTAACTGTTTATAATACCAGCAATTTTCAACCGGCACCACGTTCGACCCAGATTCGTCGCCATTCTTCTTTTGCCATCTGATGAAAGCCGCGATAATTGGTCGCTAGCGGATAAAATAAAATGGTTCGTTAAGGCATATTCTCTGTATGAGTATGCGTGTAATTATTTTTTAACAATTTCGTCGTTGAAGGTAACTATAATTACCTAACGTCGAACGCTTGCTAAAGGTCACTATAATTATCTGACGAAACTCTGTATCGGATAAAAGAAGCTCTGATTGGATACAACGCGACTGGACTAATTCCAGTCATAATCGGCGTTTTCTTATGAAATCGTTCTCAATCAAGTTCGTTCAGTAATTCGCTAATTTGTTTCGCAAAACAAAATTTGTTAATTTGTTTCCGACAAATGATGTATTCTGTAAGAACGGAATAGAAGGGTTGGTGAAACGGTTTTCATATGATATGGATCATGTACAGATTGCTTTAAAATGTGAAACATCGTATTACGTATGTCACAGATTGTTATCAATGTAATATTCATCGATCTGTATAATTCCATTGCTATATAAATAATAATCTCTATTATTACGAGCAAACATAGATGGAGAAATGTAAACTAGAATATAGAATTAATATTGAATATAAACTATTCTATCATGGAAAAATATGAATATGTATAAACAGACGTAGGGACGATACAAAATGAATAAATAATACGAAACGCTCGATTAAAATTAATGACTATCCGTCTACTTTATATAAAATTATTATTTCACGAGTTGATATCGAGATATCGATAATGAGAAAGCAATTCGAATTCTCTCTCTCGCGAATATCTATTATATTCCTATCTACAATCGTATCTTCAAATTTTCAAGATAAAATAGAATTACCGAATTATACACGAACTATTGAATAGGAAATACTCAGTCAGGTACGTACTTCCGTCACTCTTGATCTACGTCACATGAAAAAGAAAAAAAAAAGAGCGCATATTCTAAAGAGAATTACGAACTGTAACAACGCATTACGCATATATCGGAATAAAAATTCGCGAAGAGTTTAATTTAGCAGGGAAACGTGGTAATCGTCGCATCGAATAGTCGAACATTCGAAAGCCATGAAAACAAATTGCTGTGGAGGCTTGTGAAGGGTACACGTGCGAGCGAGTCTCGGGTTTTTAAATAAAACGTCACGTGTACAAGGTATTTCATGGAGTTACATTATGCCATATAACGAATTCAACTAGGGACGGCGTCGCGGGAAAGGGCTTTCGAAGAATCGTGGAGGGAAGTCACGGCAGATGTACACAGAAAATGCATTTTTTAAAGTGAGCCGAGTTTTTGATGCGACGGGAATCTCGCCGGATCTTGTTTAGTACTTGCGCTTTTCCTCGTTGAAATATTTTAAAGTTTCATGTGCCCAATCCTTTTGTGTCTTGTGTCTCGAGTACGGATCTCGTTTCAACCTGCAAATCTTTCTCTGATGAATACGATATCCTTTATGTGTTTGTGAATACGCGTATTTAACACGTTAGCGTCATTAATAAAAAAATGACGAAATTTGGAAATTAGAAATTGTACAATTTCCTCAGCACATTGGTCGGTCGTTCAAATAGCAACATTAAGCGTATCGACGTGGTTCGTTAAACTATTTGAAAGAAACTGAATGAAGGAAATTTTATGTATGTTACGTATATCGTGTAAAATATTTTGAAGCTTCATGTACGTTGTAACGAGACACCATTATCGCGATTATGCGAACGAAGTCGAAGACAGGCCTGAAAATGTACATGGAAGTTTCAAGCATTTATCGCAAACACGTGTCAGTTAATATCACGAACAGACTTTTGTACCATTCTTCTTCTATACGTGTGAACTTTTTATAGAAGATGTGACACAGGTTAATCGTTACGGTATTCAGCACTAGAAGTACCAGAGTTTCTTGCTTCTGGTGTCTTTCCTTTAAGTATCTATACTTTTATTATTATACCCTATAAAAACCATTGTTAAAAGTAATCTTTTGTTTCGTCTGTGACAGAAAGTTTTGTCTAAAACAAGAAAACGATTTTCTTTGAAAGTTAAAAGCTCGCACATAATTATACTTGTTAGTAAAAACAGTAACTTTCGTCGACACAAAATTAATTTAATGGAGCAAAATAATCCTACGGATCTTTCCAGTATTAAATTGATTTTAATAATTTAACGAAGAAATATTTCAAATAAAAGCTCAATGGTATAAAATAGAAAATCTATCGACATAGAAAAAGGAGTATCGAAAGTATGTTTCTCTTTGGCAGAAAGCTAAAGCAATTTGACGCGTTTGAAATATTTGTTTACTTTCCTTTTCGCTATGTAATTACGAGAGTAATTCATAGCATTCTTCCATTTTCTTCATAAAGTTCGACATTTTCCTCGTTCATCGAAGGAATCGAATGATCGATTCTAATCGCCATACGTTCAATTCGCAGAGAAACGCAACAGGGGATTGGGAAACGGTTGCCCGAAGAGAAATATGATCTGTTCGGTCCCGCTTGTCGACAACGGTTACCTATTTGTCCGTTTCCGGAATAATGCCACGTTAGTTCTGCTCGGCAAACCGTGAGCTCTGCGATTAGTTTCCATGGCGGGTGGAATTATCGTGGAGCGAGTGCGACGAAACGAAACAAAGGGACAAAGAAATACGGACCGTATAATGCGTCGAATGCGTTAATGAGTTCGTTGATACGGCTGCACGCTAAAAGATTCGCCCGGGAGGTGGTCAAATTAATTTCGACGTTGTATTGTGATCGATTATGAACATGGAGAATTTCCGAATATATTTGCGAGAATATGAAAAGATGCTTAAATCGTATCGATGCTTTGTATTCCATAGCGTTGAGATCCTTGCAAAAGAATAATTAGGGAATTGATGAAAAATGATTAATCCTATGTTCTAAAATTTCATCCGCGTAATATTACGTTCGATGAAAATGCTAATATTACTATATTATTATTATAAAGCGTTTCTTCCTCACGCACTTTTATAAAATTCAGTGAACCCCTAAGGGGTTAAGAAATTATCGAGAGCTTTAAAATTTGTTATCTCGTTGGGAACTGTGTTCCTGTATATTTCGTAACGATGAATAGCAAAGTAAGGTATAACGTAATAAATAACTTACGTATCTACAAGCTGTATTTTTGTAACTGGGCCAAGTTGTAATTCTGACACGGTAGAATATGGAAAAAGGTTACCTGGCTTCGAATGATACATTACACGACGTATGTATCCATTCTGGAAATGGAGATATTTCAAAATCATATATTGAAATTGAATATAAAATTATATATGTCATGAACCATATATTTTTTCACACAGCTATCGACGTGTTTTATCATTCCTTACGTAAAAGTATGTCTTATCGTCTCAGAGTTATGACTTGGTCCAGTTGCGAGAAACACCCTGTACTTGCAAAGTTAAATTGATATTTATCAATTAATTGAATTTTTAATTCAATTTTAATTCCATTTTATTACGACGTCGAACACGTGAATTTGTTCATACTCTAAAACTGTACAATTTACGATCGGTAAACTACGTTAGTTTATTCGTTTAAGTTAGGTTTGCGCATCGCTACGAATATGTAATATTCGCATAATACTCATCGTTTTCACGCTATCATAATTGCAATGCGAAGAATCGAATTCTAATAAGCTAGCTCGTTTTATTATTATTTCTCAGGATTATTAAATACGAGCAATCTTATCATCTTCTCGTTATACGTACTAACACCACCACAAAATTCCAATAATAACGACAACGATAAATATTCGCTATCAGAACGAGCGTTGCAGAGAAGTTGCACGTTCACCCGCGCATTTTCCAAGGCATCCATAAGCGACCAAAAGGCTGCAATATTTCATAGGGTGGCGTTTGAGCGTATCGAAATAAAGTCACGGGAGAATGGAACTTTTATACTCTCGTTTTTACTTGAATATTACATTTTGAAATGTTACGTGCGTGTACGAAGTTTATCCGAAAAGTATCCAAATATTTTGAACATCTGGAGTATCGCGCGATGCTGCTCTAACTTAACAGCCATTTTAAACAAATGTTATCGAACACGTGTGAACGTCTGTTGTCTCATAGAGTCGTCATACTGACAGCGTAAATGTAACGAACAGTTCTGTCCGCGGTTATGGTCGTTTGCTGGTAGATTAGATCTCTGATACGACTAAGGATAATTATCTTATTAAATGACGTTAACTCTGGAATGATGCGCGACTTACTAATTATGATAGAACTTTACTCATATAAACTTGTCAAGAGATGAACAGTTCACTGATTTTCTCTTTACTTGTAATTTTTCATGCGTATAACAAGGGACAGTCGCGATTAGATAATTTATTCGTTTAAATAAATGGAAATCTTATTTTCGACATTCCGTTTCACGCGAATTTTTTCATTCTTCACATATAAAATATAACGCATAAAATATTCTTCCGTATTACATGTTTAATCGGTAGAAATATTTCAAGATACACGCGTCGTTGTTTAAATTCTGAGCAGCTTCCGAGAATATCTTTTTGACTATAAACTAAGAAGAAACTAAATATCAAACGCTGATCGCGCTATAAATATTGAACATTGAACGTCCAGCAGACGCTTACTTTTTTTTATGGAACTCATGTACTCTCGAATCGCCTCGATCTTTGCGCACAAAGTGGAACCAGTCATAGCGTTCGACGTCTATTTTTCGTTCAACGTATCTGGAAGGTGGCGAGCTGGATCGTATCGTGGGAAAAAGGCACGTAATTTATGGGCGGACAACAACGAATGGAATTTGCGGTACGGCTGGAACGCGAATTGCACACGCCTTGCGCGTGCAAAAAGAATCGAACGAGGTAAGAGCAAGAGCGTGTAACGGTGGCCGGACGTGTGCGCGCACGTATCATAAAGGTATCATAAAGCTGCGGCAATAAACGTGGAATCTGAAAAATGTGTTTTCCACCACGTGCCTTGGTTTGCGCCGTGTGCATTAACGGACGCTGTTTGCTGCCCCCTTTCCCGTACGGAATTACGAGTTGCGGATCATTGGAAAACAAATTGCACCGAAGCCAGACGTAGAATTGCTGTCCGAGACGATACTCGTCCGAAAGTTGAGGAAATAGCGGTGGAATGTGTAGGAGTTTCACGCTGGAGATTTATAGCGAAGATATCGAGGTTTTGGCGAAGTTGATACGGATGAGTTTAAGACGTCCGTGGTTTAAGCTTTTGCGCTCTGAACATTTTTATGATCAGAAAGGACTTCGATATATTGCAACAATGAAACTCTTTTAAACTAAAGCGTTTCGAGAAGCAAAAGGTTCTAAACGTTTTATGGGTCTGTGTAATAACTGTAATAACCTCCTTCCCTCGTTTCTGCGTTTTATCGAAGAACACCTTACCAAGGGAAAGCGGAAAAAGAAATTTAAATATAAATTGTTGAGGTTATTGTGGTTATACGGATAGAAGAACGCGTGGATAAATTGTAAAAGTAGCAAATATATTTAATAATAAAGCGTAGACACAAGTACGAATACAGTTGAGCTGGTCTAGATCCGCACGCTGGCAGTTTTACCCTGTAACTGAAAATCCCGAAGGTCATCGTCGCCTGTCTAATGTTTATGGTCTGCCATCGTCGCCTGTCTATCGTTTATACACTCTCGATGGCTTCAGTGACTGAGGAAACTAAACAGTACAGATGTAGAATTTTCCTAGAAGTGCTGACCACTTCAACATAAATTAACCACGTAATAATCATCGGTTACCTTATACGTATAAAAGGAACAGGATAGACAAATTGTTATTAATATTCTCAATTTTAATGACTGTATATTCCATTTACATAATTGTAATAGTATGTTTTACGTAATTAAAAACGATACTATCCGTGGTTGTTTGAAAGAAACTATATCAGGGAAGAATTAGTTTGTTTCATAATGTACTAACACAATACACAAGACAAGCTGAAACGTTAATTTATTTTTATAATACAGTAAGAAATATCCAAATAGTATCTGGTAGTAGCGTATATACTTTCTAAATGAATAAACTTTCACATTTCACGGACAAAGGTCTACACCGGTAACGTGCAATTTACATCACCGTCGCATCAAATAATCCTAACGCTCGATTCCCATCTCCGAATACACTTGTTACAACAAAACAGCCCGCCTCTTTCCCTCTAGACTCTCTCATATCAAAGATTCCAACGAACGTATCGCACACGGCGCACCTAAACTCCGCCGTCTCCGAAACTCAATATACGCGGAGAAACGACAAAAGCCTCTCTCGTCTCGATTCTCGTGATTATTGCCGGAAAATTCAGTCGACGTCCCAGCGAAAAGAGGCAGGCCATGTCACGAAAGAATACCAAGAATTTTCACCGTTGGAACTTCGGTCCACGATACAAGCGGGACAACGTTATTCTTGGCGAAACTTTCGCGTATTTGAATTTCAAACTTCTGACTCGCCATCGCACGATGAAGAGACAGCGAGAAAGAGAAAGAGAAAGAGAGGAAGATGCAGAAACGTAGGAGAATAGTACGAAGTCAGGAGAAAAAGTTCCGGGACGAAGCTGCGTCGGATAGTTCGAATTGAAACACGGGCACGGATACACGTTGCCTGGGAATATTTTGTTGGGATTCCAGCGACTTCTGCCGAGATCCCTTTCGTCCCGAAATACCTCGCAACTTCCGCTGAAATTTGTCTCATATTTCGTTGATGTGTTTGCTACGCGGACGGAACGGTCTTATCGAAGGGGGAAGTTGCTGAAACGCGGTTTCCTTACAGTTTACTCTTCTTGTAGTTTACGTTGAGACGTTCCGTAGCAGAGAATTTATTAGATTCGTATGATATTGCTTTTGTCATTGCGCTTTTGTTCGATAGTTACTCTACTTAATTGTTTACGGTTAGATAGACAGATAGTTGTTCGGTGTTAATTAACGCGAGTTTTCGTTCTCTTTATTTGGTATTCTGCTCGATGTTAGAGCCACAAACCTGTGAAAATGACTAAAGTCATTTTTAGCATATGGTTAGTTTTAACCATTATCATTGTTCATTCTTTCTTGCGCCTTGCAAGGTCTTGTTTCTCTTTTACTCAAATTATTTACAATATAATTTTTCTGTATAATTTTTCTCCGATCGACACCTTTCTAATTCGCCTGTAGAATCAGACATGTTTTTTTTGGCACCCTATTGAACGTTTCAAAAATACCAAGTGCTATGACATAAAATATTCCCTTGATTATCTAAAAGTTCCATAGATTTATCACCTATTTTTGAAAGATTTGGACTTTTAATCTAACGAGTTGTTCGTTAGAAACGATATCAAAATCAAACATTCAGCAAAAATTAATTTCTCGTATTTTTTGCTGTATACACGTCGATTAAAAAATACATGGAACATATAACACGTCAATTAATTCCTCGCAATACGTCATTCACCTCGTAACATCGATCGTAACGATACAACAAGAAGAAATAGAAGGAAGATAAATAATGTAAAACAAACCGGGAGGGATAGAGAAGATTCCAGGGATCTGCATTCGAAAGAAGAAACAACAGAGGTTCTCTTATCGAGTTTCGAGAGTCGGGATACATCCAGAGACGGTTCTCCCTGGTCGTTCGCTGTTCGTTCGCCTCTTCACGCAAATTGCCGCGTTTCAAACGCACTACTTAATTAAGTATTTCTTTTTCCTCGCGTTTACCAGACGAAAGCTGCAAGACCCTCTCCAGCGTTGTTTCATAGCATCCCCTCTTTACGGACGAGTCCCCGCGGCCTCGTCGGTTAGATAACGATTTTACTTTTTCTATTTCGCTACAATGGAAATTTCCAAAGGAAAAGTGCTCGCCGTGCGATTGTACTCGACAATTTGTGGTTATTACGTTGCCCTCGGTGTCCAGGCGTTGGATTTTTCTTCTGGTGAACTCGACGCTAGTGTCGTTAAGCGACGACTGCTTTCGTCCAACAGTACTTAGAACTGTAATTTCTTTTTACTGTTTCTCCTCTTTTTTCCCCGCGTACAGCACTGCAGATTTCGTACTATTTAAATTTTATATACAATCACTGAGTTTTATTCGGTTTGGTTAACCTGCGAATTAATGGATAACAATCGTATTCAAGTAGTTTGGAAACTGTTAACGAACAAAGATTTTTTTCTTTTTTAATGAAAATGTTTAATTCTTTTCTCGAGTGTTAGGTGAAGATTTTCTTCTCCGTCGTTTGAAGATGTTATTCATGGTTAATAAAATTTCGTTTTTCGATTAATGTAAAATGATTGATAGGCAACGATTATTAATTACAATGTTATACCTTGTAGAATATTGTAGAATATTGTACATCTCTTTCGTGAGAGTCAAAGGGATTATAATGTTTCTATTCTGTTTCACATCGAACACCAACTATGTCGTGCTGTTCGTTACAGATAACATTTTAGTTAGATTTCAGTTAGAACGCCAATCTGTGTTCATACTGTGTAAACGGCTTATTTCATTGAGAAACATAAGGATTTACGTTTGTCTGACTCTCAAATAATATTCTATTTGAAGTAGTTTACACCGTCATATGTATTCCTGTATATTTCGTTTAATAAGAGATATTTCCATATCATAAATACGCAACCCTACTACTAGTGTTGTGTTTCACTCATTTAACGACGGAACATCTAAATCGGAGTCTTTAGTTGAGAAACGTAGAGATGTAAATTTGTCTGACTATAAGGCAACATTCTACTTGAGGTTGTTACACCGTCGTAGCGTCCTATTCCACTTACAACCAAAGTTATCTCTTTATATATTGTTTCTCAAGATTAAAAAATATCAATAATTATAAATTACTCGATATACAACAACGTAAAGGAGGTTGTTGTTAAATAAATTTCTCCATCAAATCCACTTACTTGCTTCAAAATTCTACATTTCAATCGTACAATTCCTTAAATACTCGGAACGTTAGAAAATCAAATTGGAACTTTTCACAGAGTGGATAATTCCGTTTCTTTATATAGCACATATACATTCTCTTAAGCACAAAAGAACGTCTTAACACCTGACACCGTTTCGATATTAGATTCCACAGAGAAGAATGAGAATTCTTTTTACTCGCGAGCGCATCAAACGTCCACAGAATGGCCGTGTTCTCGCATAATAAAGCCAGTGCTGGAAACGTACCGCTACGTTCGAGAGTCTCGAGTTTCAGCGCGTTATTTGCACCCTGGAAACCGACGCAGCGCGTCGCGTTCTATCGAGTTCTCGTTTTCCATAAAATACCCGTTCCATCCCTCGTCGGTTTTCACCTGTGCTTTACTCTGCATTCTCGATCGGTCACGAAACATGATCGCCAACGATAATTCTTCGACTGGTCGATTTGTTTCTTTCGTAATTTCTAAGATGTTGTATCGAGATCCACGATATTTCAGTTTTCGATATGTTCGAAGTATCGCTCGAAGGAGCCATAAATTTGAAACTTTTCCAGATGAATTTTTCTTTCAACGACGAACACAGAAATTAATAGATCTACCTATAATACACCGAAGTTTGAAAAAATATAGACCAGTCATGATTTTTTTAGAACGAGGCACTTCATTTGTAACGATAAGTCTTACATGATATGTGTTGTGATCTAGCGATGTCAAAGAAATTATAACTATCGTCCCAGTCATTTTCTTCAAATTTATCGTAAGAAATTGTTGATAGATCGAGAGATTTAAAATTTGAATCTTGCAACTTGCGAAATTTCAAATATTTCAACTTAACAATTTTTACATTTTCGTCCTCTGATTCTCATTATGGTTTCCCACACTGAAAAATGTGACACTCTGTTAATTGCAATTTTTCCCTTTTCATGTTTTATTTAAGTAATTTAACACGAGTTTTAATTAATTTGTTGTGTTCCCTGTAAACAGATATTAGCTTCGTTTAGTGGAATTCGTGTAATGTTTAAGGAAGGTTTACTTTATTTTTCAGTTTTTATACTTTTTGTTTACGTTAACGTCAATGTTACAAAATTTGGTTTTAAGAGGATTTTTCTTGAAGTAGGTAGTTAAATTTGGAGGAATAGAATGTACGTCGCAACAGGTACTTCTATGAGTAAGTAAACGTTGGTGAAGTCGGTTGGTGGTTGCTGTTCCTCTTATTTATGGTACTTATTCAGCCCTATAGCCGTAGGGTCTTCCTTTCAGGATATTATCGTTGATATGTAGCATTAGGATTACTAAGGTTTCTCAGATTCCTTTCAATAAAACTTGGATAACACTTTCGAAGCATACTATTGAATTCTTTCTTCGAAATTTCTCTCGTTCCAAAGAATTTGAAGCTGAAATAATCTATAAATTCAAATTGCTCGAAACATTAAAAAAGTTACATGAAAGAGATGCAGAAATATAAAAATACAAAAACTCGGCAATGCGGAAATATAAAAAGAATGAAATTTGCAGATTCGAAAACTTGAAAATGCCAAATAGAAATTGAAGATTTAAATATTCGACTGTTCAAAACTTCGAAAGATCAAAGGCTTAAAAATATGAAAGTTAATTGAAAATATGAAAAATTTGTTCAAGAAGTTTAAACCTTTCGAATTTAAAAACTCATAAATTCGAAAGGTTGAAGATTTAAAGATCCAAAAAAAAAGTAATAAAAAAGAGAAAACGATAAAAATAGTAACCTCATTCGTTACAATTTTCAGTTATTGTTGAACGATCTATTTATACCCCGTCACGCAACAAAAATTTCTCTCACCTATCTCACGGTAACAGGCGCCGCTGCATTTAGTTTGTTCTGGACTCGTATCGCGGGAAAAAACGCGAGTGGAGCAGCATGAAACAGGGCGGAGGAGGATTTCGTGCGAGCTGCGGCGAACCAGTAGAATTTTCGTCGGGTCCGTTAAGTCTTTAAGCGGCTTACGATTTCGTTTTACGTTTCGCGGGTAGCGCCGGTGGAGCCAGCGGGACCGGCAACTTCCTGTTAAACGGATGCCGTGGAAATCCGAATGCTGAACGAAGAGGTTCTCCGAGAGGAAGAGTTTCAGTCAGTTTCTCGATTGTCGTGTCCGCTTCAACTTGCGTTCGATCTGAAAATTCCATTGAAATTTTTTCCTTTGTCGTATAATCTATTAATACGGAGAAAAACGATACTGAAACATGAAATTTTGGTATCATAGAGATAGAATATAATATACTCGTGATCATCATTTCGATTACAAATCATTTCTATGATTTTTAGATTCGATAAATTCACTTTGTTTAGTTTTTAGATTTTATAGTCGCCTCGATTTACGATTCATTGTAAATTTATATTTTTATTTTTTAAACGATCTTCCTTCAGTTTGATCATTATACTTGTATACTTCTACGGTGCTTCTACTAGTCTGAAAATGATCAATTATATTATTATGAGAATTATACGAGTAATTGTTTTATAATTTCAACGTGTTGCGGATAGAATGTTTCATCGGTTAGGAAATTTGTGTCTAATTTGATGATCTCGTTTGCTGTTTTTCATTCAACCTTTAGATTTCACCATATCGCCTTTTATCGTCTTGAACTTAAGAAGATAGTTTCCTGGACGACAATTTTCAGTTCGTAGTTCTATAACTGAAATCGAAGTACAACCAACTGAATCGTTTCGCGAAATACTATCTCCTAGAGGTTGACGTATTCGCCGAGCGGTTTGCCATTTTTAATAAACGAAAATTGGTGAATGCAAAAGAGGGTCGAACGATTATATCGATCAGTGGCATAGGTGAAAAGGGGCACTGAATCCCTGGCCGCCGCGTCGTCGCGCAACCGAAACCGATTTGAAATTTAAATTTTGTCCGGCCATGGCGTCGCATTTAATAGAGCAACAGTCGGCCGCTAATACACGCGTATCGGCCGTCGTATATTAATTAGAATAATAATTCCAGACCTGTCGCGTTTAATGGAATGCGCCACAGAATTAATTATGTCCGACACGGATCGAGCACCTTTCGCGATTTCGAACGAAACGACGTGAAAATCATGAGACAGGAACGGGAAAAATGAGAAATTTCATTTTTCAGGCTTTCGTTACTTGCAGTCTTTTACGATAATTCACTAGTTAATAATATTACCGAGTTGATAGATTATAGACTTCTTTTTTCTTCAATGATTTTGAAGTTTCACTGGTACGTTTCTATTAATTTAAAATATTATGTCTTTTTGAATTTTCCGATTTCGTGGTAGATTTCGAAAATGTGATAAAAAATTTAATCTTCATGAAAAAATGTGGTATTCATAAAGAAGTTTACTAAAAATTTGTGTATTCTTAAAGAACTTATTACACACTGAATCTACGAATGTCTATTTAGTGAAATCCATATAAATTGTTACAAATATTTAAATTATATTTCAAATTGTTAACGTAAGGCGCTGGCATTTTCAAATTTTTCGTTTCTATAAATTTTCTTCGAAAAGTGCGATAAAAATTTGCAAAAACCTTACACCATAGAGTTATATCATTCGCTAAAAAAAATTCTATATTCTTAAAGAACTTGTATATCATTTTTTATGAAATCCTCGTATCATGTTACAAGCGATATTTGAAAAACTTATCTTTCGATTCGAGTTTTTCAAATTTGTATAAATTCTATCAGCGAATTTAAAGAAATTCCTTTACCAGGAACATTTTTATTCTTTTTTCAGCGTGGGTGTAGCAGATCGGAGGTCAACCTGGAGGTGAGGCCTGAATGATCAAACAACTCTAACGTGAGTGCCCTACAATCTCATATTTCTTCTATAATAACATTCATTTCGTAAAACATACATAACTATCAATTATCGAAATATTCGTTGCTGGAACTGAAAATCGGATCGTATTTCTCCATTCGATGATCAACGCTATTAACCCGGGATAAGCGAGTTGTAAACTGCGGGTTCGATTTCGAAATTCCTTTCGTAACTAAATCATCGGCAACAAATATATTTAATGGGTCGCCTAAAATTAGTCGCCTGTTTAATGTTAATTCGTTAGCGACCCTGGTACAACGTTCGTGACGTGGCTGGATGCTTTTAAGTTATTACCAAATGGTGATTTATCAATTAAATCTTCATAGTGTTAAACCGTCGCTGATTTTACCGATTGAACGTCACGCGATGTTAGTATATTCTGCATTTCCACGTTAATTGTGTAATTAAGTAATCACACTGGTGCGTAGAAAAAAATTATTTCGTTATCTGATAAAATAATATAGTACGTAGGAGAGAAATTATTTTACTTGATAGTGTTTACTTTATTTATATTCAATTTATTTAGTTAGTTTATTACGATGCATTTCAACGTTAATCGTTTAACAAAATTAATAATAAACGATATCTTTCGTATTTTAAAATTATAATCGATCTTCCTGTTTAAAGAGGAGGTGCGTTAATATTTTATTTATTTTGTTAAAAAAGGTGCTCAGATCTTTTATAATTTATTTTTTAACAGCCGTTGCATTCGAGTTTATATTAAATCTCACGGGAAATGGCTGCGTAATATTTGACGTGTTTAACGTTGAAACGCAGGAAGAACTGCAGTAGTAGAAGACCGCAATGGTCAGACACGACGCGGCGGTTCCGTCGTTGACTACTTGCACCGTTGCATGTTCTACATGAGGCATGATTATTCATTTGCTTTTGTAATAACGAAGAATTAGTAGTATTTTAACAACGCTTCAAACATAACGACTACGGGAAAGCTTGTATAAAGTATAAGCAACTTAGGTAAAACTTGTTGCTCGTTGTACATGTGTCCGAAAAACATTTTCTCTAATTATTTGAATACGAATTCAAATCTACGTTCGAACATACGACTCTCAAAATTCAAATTTCAATTTACATTCAAATTTATATATTCACGAATACAAATTTAAATTCAAACTTGCAAATTCCGATATTTCCGGATTCCCTACTGAATTGCAAAACTTTCATTTAATCGTATGTATCTCCTTTATTTTTGATCATATGCTGTCAAAGAATTCGATGAAACTTTCGCTATCTTGAAAGAAATTTGTTTATAAAGTCGAAGTTTGATGGAATTATCATACCTACGTAATTGATCTATCGTACTATAATTTTGTCTACATACGTTACACGCACATTGGCATTGCCCTTACCACGTTTATTGCTTCAGCATCATATCTAAAGCAGAATATTAAAATCGTTAATCCGTTCACTCTGAGTTCGATTTCCATCTACCGTGCTGTGTATTAACAAATACTTTTCAAACATAAATTTTTACGTACGTATTCGATGCGAATTATTATAAAATATTTCGTCACAATTTCGTGCTTTTCGTCTCGCGTCTCCTACATTCGAATCAATACGATAAACGACCTAAAAGTATCAATTTTTCGATTCATATCGTACATATTGAACGCGGTAAAAGGAAGTTAGTAACTTTACCATATCTCGAAGCTTGTCTCATACCAAGCAACAAAACGATTGAAAATTCGATTCCTCCGGAAACTACAATATCCTTCGTGCAATATTCTTTGGATACCAGCGATATTCCTGAAAATATTCACTCGTCACGCTATCTATCAGCCAGCGTTATAATTATCGAAGCGAAGAATATTCGTTGATACGAGTTGACCGGCTGGCATTATTAATTTGTCAAACAATTGTCGCGTTGTTAGAGTAAAGGGAGCAAACAAATATCGACAGGTAAATCAAACAGATTTTATGGGAAACGGGGTCTAATAACAAGCCACACGTTGAAACTTCGTTATCGAAAACACACGTATCGCTCTGTCATTGACCGGATACTGTTAAAATCGATCACGATACCACGCCCTTTCGATAACGAAGCGAATGCCGTTCACGATCCTCGTTCGCGATTCTCGTTCACGAGCCTGTGCACGGAGAGACTCGCGACAGAGTAATGACACGACAGTTTCTGCTGCCTTCGTGCTCGACCTAGCGTGTATTTGCCCACTGGACATCCATACAGCCAGATACACAAGGCCCTTTCACGTCGTTCTATATACATACACGCACGACGATACGGAACACACGCGTGCAAATGGGTTACGTGTACACTGACCTCGTGCAGAACTGTTATCAACGGACGAAATAATTGACCCTTATGGTAGAGAGTAGGCGAGGCTATCGGGAAATTAATTCTACATCGTTAGAAGAGATCGTGTGTCCATATATATTTTTAGAACGTTAGGCAGGAGGAAAGGTTGACAGGATCGAGGAAATTCGAAGGGTGGAAGAAATTGGAGGAGGAATGGGAGAGGCACAACGTTGATGTATTAGGAAAGTGTTGTTGGCAGGTAAATTCGTAGATAGTGGCAATGGTGGAAATGTGTTGTTAGTGGTATTGTAATTATTATTTCGGTGTATGCAACATGTGTACATACATGTTGCAAATTTAAGGTACACAGGTATACCGCGTGCAACTTCTTCATTTTCAGGTAGTCGTTTCGTAGTATCTTTAGAAAGTCGGATGAGAATAAGGGAAAGGGTTGAGGTAATTGTATATATACAGGAAGTTGTAGCGAAAGTGAAGGAAACGCTACGTTAATGAACTAGGGAACTATTATTAGTTAATTATTAGTACGATAATGGTAGAGAATAATTATTCAGCTGTGAAAGGTATACAGTGTATGTACGTACTATGTGTATCGAGTATGACTGAAAAGTACCGTGTACAGCTATTTTATTTCTACAAAAGTTCTAATGAGGAAATCTTTAGGAAATTGAGTATGAACAAGGAGAGACGGTTGAAAGGAGGATATTGTACACGAGGAAGAAATAGAGGTGGATGAGAAGAGTGTTGCGTCAATGAATTAGGAAACTATTATTAGTAGATAAATGTACGTAAATAGAATACCTTGTTGCTTGTGTAAACATTCTCAGATTCGAGTAATACCATCACAGCAGCCGTGTCTCGTTGTAGTGGTAATAAAATTTAGAATTTCTTCCTGTAATACACATAATATATGCATAAAAAGTTTCTACGAGTGCTCGAATATTTTCACGACCCATTACGTATGCATAGGATAAGATAAACAACAATTAAAAAGATTTCTCAGCTGTAACTAACAATCCCCGTACGCCACAGAGTCGTAAACGTTCTACGAAACGAGGGAATATTAATTTTCGTCGAACAGTGGAATTTTTGTGCAGCAATACGACCGACAGGTTGTATCACGGGGTCACACGGGACCGATAACGAGGTACAACCTGTCTTCTCCCTTCCTCTCTCACGTGACCAACAGGACGAGGTCGAAAGGCCGGTTAAAGGGCAACGAGACAGAGGTCGAGCTCGCTCGTCATTGTTAGGGCAAGCTTTGATCTACGCGAGCCATCCAGCTGCGGCTACGCGTATCTCCGTACGCGTAATTAGCGGCAAAACGACCGCCTCGCAATCGCACGGAGAAAAATTTACCGCGTGAATTAGATCCCTTTGACGCGATGCAGAAATTGCGGTTCACGCTGTTACATATCACTGCAACAGAAATTGCAGAGCCATGACAATATCCTTTACGTAACACAAAATTAATTTTTAGTCTTTTTATCGCCAGATTGATAGTACCCTCGGTACGGGTTTCGAATTCGATTTATAGATTCAGAGATATTTCGTTAAATAAATTTATAAATTCAATGAAATTATTCTTTTAGGATATGTTGGAGTTGGTAGGATTGTTAGATTTAAGATTATAAAGATGGAATATTTCTTGCGTGGACTGAATTGATTGGAAGATTAGTTCGATGAATGTTAAAGTGAACGAATGCGTTGAATTATGTATGAGATATGAAAATTGGAAAACTGGATTTGAAATAATATAACAGGAAGGAAAGGTTATCTTGGTAGAAGCTATTAAGTCAATTTCTATCTTGATTAGATACTTTGTAGTTACATTTGGATTAAATTGCACGAATTATTTGCCTGAGTTCCACAGTTTATCAATATAATCGTGACAGTAACGTGGCAACGACATTATGGTGGTAATGAAATTTCAAAATCTTATATTTTGTATAACACATACGATATGATAAAAGTGCATCGAATCAGAAAGTAGAAAACTCTATAGGATAAGTGTTCAAATATTTTCGCGAACCAGTGCAGATGTATAAAGAAGCTAAAAATTAAGGTAAAAAAGAACGATCAAAGTTATGATCTTCTCCCGATGAGACAGGCTGTCTCAAACATAGTGCAACGTCTCAGTTATCAAGAGAAATAGTTTTCTTGTTGAATGCAGGTAACGAAACCAGAAACTGAGTAACAAAGTATGATCACAATTAGATTCTGTTCAGCGACAAACGTTCTCAAACATAGTGAAACGTCTCAATTACCAAGCAAAATAGTTTTCTATCTGGATTCTCAAACAAACCACAAACTAAATGATAAAGAATAGCCAAAACTATACATTTCCCCAGCAGGATGAACGTTCTCAAACATAGTGAAACGTCTCAATTACCAAGAAAAATAGTTTTCTATCTAGATTCTCAAACACACCACAAATTCCATAATAAAGAATGGGCAAAGCGATAAATTTCCCCAGCGAGACAAACGTTCTCAAACATAGTGAAACGTCTCAATTACCAAGAAAAATAGTTTTCTATCTAGATTCTCAAATACACCACAAATTCCATAATAAAGAATGGGCAAAGCAATAAATTTCCCCAGCGAGACAAACGTTCTCAAACATAGTGAAACGTCTCAATTACCAAGAAAAATAGTTTTCTATTCGACGAAAGGAGAACCATCCCTTTCGTTTCGCTCGACTCGTTGCAAACGAATCGGTGGCGATTGGTTTTTCAGCGCGCCGCGACGCGCTGATTCGAGGACAGCTCCTCGAATTAGTCCGCTCGCGGCTTCCATCTGTCCCTTCATAGGCGCGGATCGATCGCGCCGGAAAGCCGGCGGCGCTTTTGTCTCGGCCTGAAAGGCCCTTTCATCAGGGCAAATACCTCTCCACGCTCGTCCTGCGCCTGATTCCATGGCAAACAGCCACCGTCGCATCTATCGAACGGTTTCGCCGTTGGATCCACGTCGATCCTCAATTCCACGTTTCCGCGTTTCCTCTTCGTTTTACCAGAGGATGTTTATCCGTTTCTAGCGATTTCTTTCGGCCGGTTGATCGCTGTTCCTTGGCTCGTTTTACGATCTACCGACGATCGCGTGTGATTTGTGTAATGGCTTCGGTTCGTTGATGAGTTTGGAGCTGCGTGGTTGCTGGCCATTTAGCTTCGTCAAGGTGCGGGTTTTAAAGGTGTCGTTAAAGGTAGAATTTATGATGTACGCGAGGAAAAAGGGTATTTTTCTTTTGCTTTTAAAACTATCTTGGTTTAATATTTTTACAGTAGAATATATTTCGCTAAGAGAAATTAGAGATCGTAGTTTAGAACTTTTAGGTATTCGTCTTTCTTGTAGGAGGATGTTGCGATCGAGCGTGTTACTCGATTAGGAAGTATACTTGATTTCTAGCTTGAATTTTTTCGTTACAGGTAGCTTAGAGTCTGAATTTATTAGAATTTCGAGACATTCGTCTTTTTCGTAGGAAAAGCTTATTATTTTGTGGAATCAAAGACGTTACTTCGTTAGAGAGTATCTTGATTTTTCGCATGATTTTTTAGTAATAGGTAGTCTGGATTAGTACAGAAATAATATACAGTATATCAGGCTGAAGGTCGTTTATCTTCGAAGTTCAGATGCTATTGCGTTAGTGTTTGATGTATCAACATAGGTTAATATAGTACATACGATATATCTCTATGGACTGCTTCTGGACGACTATAGTCCACTGAGGTCAAAGGCGAAGATAATTTTGAACGAGAACAGAGTGTTTATTTCTGACGACGAAGAGACTTTACTTAGTCAGCTATTCAATAAATCACATCAAACTTACCTTCAATTTTTCCAGCTTAAGTTAGAAATTAGTTCAAAATTATTTCTATACCCAGACAAGGCCGCATTTTTTGGTTTTTGGTCCCGAAATAAACTTACAAAATATTTTAATCTCTTTTCCTAAGTTATATTAAATTTCGCTTAAAGATGCTGAACCTTTGTTTTCATCGAACGATCGATCTCTCTAAGCACATCTTCTCTTTATATTTAGTTCTATGACGATATATCAAGCGAGTCTTTGCTGTTGTTTTAGCCATTGCTTAATACGCTTAATTCTCGTCTACATTTTTATTCGAAGGAGTACTTATCTCGAAACTCGTTCTCAAAAATTTCCTTCCTCGAAGATAAAAGGAAACCAAGGTGTCGACTTGTAAATTAAAAATTTTACTTTCCTACGCGACAGAAGATCGAGTCTCCAAACTTGGAGATAACACGAAAATATTATAAATTATCAAAGGACTTGCGCAGCACGTTTCACGCGTTCGTTTCAAGAATTCGAGTGCTTCCTTTCTTAGTTAACCGTTTCTGAATTTCTTGCCGTCGAAATTCTACATTCTTCCGTCGTTCACCGTATCTCACGAGAGATTTCAGATTTATCCCAGGGTTCCGTCGTATAATACGTAGAATTATTGTCCACCGGCTGAAGGATTTACATAAAAATGCCTTTTGTGTCGGACCTCGTTCGCGGTAATCCCCGATACGATGGCACACCCTTGTATTATCATTTTAAAAACATTCCTGAAACTTCACTTGCGCCCTTTTTCCACCTTTCCTTTTTTCCCCTCTGTTCTCCCTTCGCTCTTCCTCGATATTTTACGAGGGAAAGTTCACAAGCTCGGGTATTCTTTGATCTTCGACCGATTAATTAATAGAAAAAAGTCATGGAAATTCACGAGTAATTCGAAAATGTCAACTAGGAGGACGAAAATCAGGAAATTTAGGAAATTAAGATTAGAAGATTCACAATTACCTGTTAAATTTTATTATTTTTCGTGTCGAATATTTCAAACCTTTATGACTTTATTTTAAATTGTAATCTTATAGAAGCACTGTAATTGCAGTTAATTTTGATGCATAATAAAAATTATTTTAGCGATTAAGTTTATATCATATTCGTGAATGAAATTGAAATTTTTCTTGTTCCAGAATACGCTGAATTGATTTACATATCGAATAATAAAAAACGTCTACGTTTTAAATTATTGTACAAGGTCGTTGCAAATAAAATTACGATGATATTATTACAGTAGAATAATGTAAAAAGAAAAATTCGCGTGCATCTTATCCGACGATATCCTTTACGAGTTATCAATCCTCCCTGATAAGAACGGCGAGGGTCGAAGAAATAGTTGCATCCTATTTTAATATATTATTCATGATATTTCATAATCGTTATACTGATGTAAAATATGTTGGCAATTCATATCACATCGATGCAACGAACTTCTATGCAAATAGAAAGTAACATTTCCATATTATATCATTGGTAGAAGCTGATTTAAATTGGACGAGGAACGTTATCTTGATCGGCATATAACAAAGAAGGTTCTTGTAAATAAATTCACAATTAATGTTTTCTCTACCATTCATATATTCAACTTTAATCCACCGACTGAAACTTTAATCTTTCATCTCGTTACAATGTTTCCCTATCCCATCCTGTATTCCTCGAAGCATACAGTAACGGAAACGACATAAACGACAGAATAGTAACCATAATAAATAGCGTAATAAATACAGCAGTTTCTCGGTTCAGAAAAGTCCTGTAATCTTTTCATGACGGATTACATGTAATACTAGTTTCGAACTTGCTGCTTCCATTAATTATGTTTAAAGTTCGGCAAAAGATGAAGCGAAGGAAAATTTTCCTTCTACTTTCTTAGATCTTAACAATGAAATATATATATATACACACACACGTTCTATTAACAGGTTATATTGGACATATGTATTTATTCTTCAGGTTATTTTTCACAACGATCTAGACTGTAGCAGATGATATATGAGATTCATTAATGGCAGAAGGATATACAATCTTACACGGTATTTCAAGATTTATCATTCAGACGCGTAACAAAGACGCAAGAATAATAATAATAAAAGCTATATATTTCTAATTATTTCACCCGAGAGATATCGTTTCAGCAGAATCTATAATATAACTATAGGATGGAGAAAGTACAATATGGAATATCATTTCTTTCATTCGTTAATCTTGTCCTTCTTATCGTTTAATCCAGGAATATCATTTTCAGAAAATCTATAAACGTAACATCGAAACGCGAAATTATTTATTTACACATTGTTGCAAATCGCTCACGTAGGGAGGCAATAGATACGAAGTGAGCGATAATTAAACCGACGTTTGCTCTTATTTCATCATCTCACGTAAGAAACAGAGTATCGGTTGAAAAGAACGTTGCCACGGGTGTTTGAAAAGAAGTTCATTCTCGTAGGAAGGAAGAGAAACGCGACGTACAGAACGCCCCTTGGCTCAGCTTTGCTAAGAGAATACGCTCTGATGCGGAGCATCTTTCCTATCCTGGCTTTCTTTGACATGTAAATGCCGCGACATCCCATAACTGCTGAAATATCGTCCAAAGGGAAAGTAGCGAAGGAATCCATCAAATTTTTCCAACGCACATTTCCGCTAGAACACCCGCATCTTTGTATTCCGCTCGAGTTCGCTATATTTTCTTCTTCTTTCTTCCTTCTTCCCCTTTCGTTCTTTAAAAGAGAAATCCCAACAACGTCGAAACAGCCCTCATACGTCGTGGCACGAGTTCCACATAATGTATAATCATTTCGTTCTCGTTACGTATTCAGAAGGTCCACGTGGACAGAAGGTTGCTGGGAAATCTTTTCCATCTTACTCGTGGGTGGCCAGTTAAATTTCTTCGCGTAGGAGAAATATTTCTTAAACAGACGCGCCAAATATTCCATCAACGCCCTTTAGACTCAGTAGGTTGTTCTATCGTTGGCCACCGGAAGTGGAATCTTCGTTATGCGAAAGAAGATGGTTCTTCCATGTACATGGTTTGTATGTTACCGTTTGTAATTGTTCGATCGACATTAGCATTTGATGGACAATTTTCGAATAATTCGAATTTGAGGTACGTGCAGTTTTTGACGAACAATACGATAGAGAACGTGGCGCATTGTTTGTAATTAATCGAACGACGTCCTCGGATAATTTGAATTTAAGGTACGTACGAGTTTTAATCGATGATAAAATTGGAGGTGTTCACTGTTCATTATTCAAAGCGTTAGTTGTTCGAACGACGTTAATCGTCGATGGATGGATCCTCCCAGTGCTTAGAGAAATGTACTCTTCATCTTCTTGTTTCACAAGCATTCTGAATATTTTAAAGATCTTTTTGTGACTTTGGAAAAATGTATTCGTTTTACATCGAATATAACGTTGTTGAATTGCCTATTTTTCTTTACGTAGAAAATTTTTTATTTTCGTCGAACAACGCCAGTTCAACAATATCCACGCGAATTCTACCAATTGTTGGATATGCAACGTGGATAAAAAATTCTAAATGAAAAATTTGAAAATGTTTCTCCAGTGAAGCGAATCGGAAGTTTTGCAATCCTATCGCCACTTTTCTGCAATTACGTATCATAATGCAACTTTTAGACTTAGTTGGAAATTTTTCGCGACGCTCTCCATTCCCTTGGTGCACGGAGCGTATAGAATACTTGAAACATGTTTAGGATATTCTTCGATTCGACCGCGACGAAACTTCGTTTCCAACTTTCTCCACTGGGAAGCAACTACGAATTTTTCTCGCCATTTCTTTCATCATCGTCGTATTTTGTGCTTCTCTTTTCCTCTTTTTACGGTGCACCGGGACGCGAATGGTGTCGAGGGTGCAAGAATCGCCGACGCGTTGTGATCGAGGGCGCACGTGCGTGAGGGTGCTTTTATGAAAAGGGAGAGTGATGTGAATTTACGGCTCCATTCGAGAAGCCCACTTTAAACGCTGAACTATACCCGCGCTTCCATTTGATTGATCCTCTTTCGATTACTTACAAAAATGTATTTTTTATTTCTCTTTCTTTACGAGACAGATGGAACATTCCCAACACTTTAAGAATTCTCTCATAGTTTTCCAGAGAAGTATTCCTTTTGCGTCGAATATAACGTTGTTACATTTTTCTTCTCTCTTTTTTTTTGCGTTGAACGCGCAATAGTATTGTTGTGTCATTGCATTGATTTTGCTATTGCGTTGAACATGGCGTTATTATCGAACGCTGCAATACACCTGCGTTTCTCTTCGATTGGTTCTCCTTTCACAGCTCACAGAAATGTACTTTTTACTTTCTTTTCTCACGAGAGAAATTCTGAATACTTTAAGAATCTTTTTATAGCTTTCGAGAGATGTATTCTTCTTACATCGAACATAATGTCGTTCCGGCTTTTTTTATTTTCAATGTACAATGGTATTGTCGCGTCATTGCGTCGTTGCATCGAGCATAAAATCATTACATCAAATATAGTATAAACTTGTATAATTTGTATCTGCATCATTTTTCTCACTCGCGTATCATCTACCATTCTTCGTCTTTTCCCCCACTTTTACACAATCAATTTTACAAATCTTTATTCTTTCCACGTACGGTGAGTACAAAAAGTACTTGTTCACAACCTTATTTTCTAATAAAGCGTTGTTTTATTGAATTCTACGCTTCATTCCCATATTATACCGAATTTCTCTAATCACACTGACGATCAGGAAAGCGCTGCAGAATGATACGAAACTTATTATAGTTGGAGGTAATTAACTAGCGCACGTACAACAGTGCAAACGGACTAAGAAATGCAGTGGCTGACAAGCAAGTTCTGTAGCCTCTGTCGTAAACAATCACACGATCACACGAATTTGCAGGACGGAGAGACAATCAATGTTCTCAATCAACAAAATACGATGTACGACCTGATGCGTTTCCAGGTCGCCTTTAGAGTGGCGAGCTGTTTTTAATCGCGCGTACTCGTGTAATTTGCATTGTCGAGCAATTTGCGCGACAATTAAGGGAAATCTGCGATTGCACGACTGTAACGGCGTGACACGGTTCGGACCAGAAGACAATGGACGTCGCTCTCGTTTACGGAAAGCACCAAAGTACGGTCACGTTTCAAGCAAACTACCTTTCTACTGCTTTTTCGACACAGTTTCTTGAAAGTGGCCTCCGTTACCTTTCCAGCGGCTATTTATGTTTCAGGTGTCCTTTCTTTTTGTTCTATTTTTTATGGTTCTCGTTGTTACTGTCGCTTTTTAGTTAGCGCGGGATGTCTTGGACAGGATTGGAAAAAAGATGAAGTATTGATTAGAATGCGTGGTACTTTCTGTTTGAGAATGTTGAGGAACGATGGAGGGTGAAATTGGTGCTTCTGTTTGTGAAATAATTATTGTTTTTTTGTAGAAGCGATCATTATATTTTAATGGTAGAACGAAGAGACTTAGGTTTGAGAGAAGACGTTAATTATTTCTCTGAGATTTATTTTTAGGAGCAACAATAATCGCTTGGCCTTTATCTTTAACAGAGAAGAATAATTCATTTCGATTTGTTTATTTCTTAAAATAACAGGTACAGCTCAATGATAGGATAAAAGGTCTTGCGTTTTTAACAAGACAAGCTAAGTAATTTTAAGTCGTTGATTCTTAAGACTAACAGTCAGGAATTAATGTTATGATAGTATAAAGAAATTTCTATATATAATGGGACACAATAATTAGGTTAAGATTTATCAATTTTTAAGGATAACATTTGCAACGTAAAATATTGGAATAAAGAAACTTCTTTTGTAATTCCAAACTTTCAAACGTATCGTTTTAAGAGAAAATTTAGCAGCGTTTCAAGATACTTCGTGTTTTAATTATTTCAGAATGTGTTTCAGAATTTTATCTTAAACTCAGCAATTCCCTTAAACTCTTTTTTTCTCAAAAACTCTTAAATATACATAATTATTTAATAAAGAAAAATAAAACCAGCAATTACCTATTATATATAATCAGCATTGTCATTATTACGTGGTATAATAATTTCAGAGCAGGGAAGTAGGAGATAAAAAATCTCGTTGCTCTTCCGAAACTTGAATTTTCATGTTGCCACGCGGCAAGATTGTTTCGTCCACGTAATTAAGTTGGCGAAAAACAAACCCGTTGGGCAAGTCGTCAGGGGGTTGTAATTGTGTAAAAAGCCGCGGCGCAGGTTCCTCGGGGTAACAAACCGGCGCGTTTTATTTCGACCCACCGTCAAAATCCTGAAATTTTAACTTGCCATTTCCTAGAATACTCGCACGTATCAACGTCTTTGTTGGATTCCAAAAAGTTCTACCTTTGAATTTTCAATTGTATCTGTCCATACCTGTAAGATTATCTTTACCTGTAATTAAGTACAAAACTATTGAGATATGTATAATTTTGTGATGAATGCAACTGTTTCGTTGGCAGTGTGGTATAGAAGATGGTGAGGCAAAGAGAGTGCTGAGACGCGTGCAAATGTATATCAACGAAGATCCTGGAAATCGTTTATTAAATAAATCTAAAACTATTTTAATATAAATTCTAAGTGTAATCTTAGTGTTCCTTTACTTTTATTTCGGCGATTAAGATCCACAATTCTCAACAAAAATAAACCAACAAAAGTTCTCCAATACTATCAATCCATTGCAACGAACCACCAGCGATCAACTGCCCTCGTAATTCACAAAAATATTCAAGAGATCTTAGAAACTTAGAAATTCCTATAGAATTCCTATAAAATTCGTGAAAAACATTAAAAGGTACACGAATAGTAATTTAAAGAGCCAGAATTTACGGAAATATTTGAAAGGATCGTCGAAGATCGACCGAGGATTCTACCGAGAATAAAAACGCACACAGAAATATTTGCAAATTTTCTAAAACCTGGAATCTTCCCTTGCAAATGTTCAACAAGCTATAAGTCGCGAGTTTTCCGACAAACCGTCTACTTTGACACGACATTTATTATCATGCCCCCGTGTAAACCTAATGACCGTGTCCGATTGTTTCATTCACCCTGGTTGCTTGGGCCCCCTGTTCCCCTATAAATACCATGGCTTTATCGTTGGCTAGGGTTACGAAATCCCCCTAAGGGCAATCATAAGGTGTTTATATCGCGTTACACGCGGCGTGCACAACGGCTGGCTGTTGGGGAAGCTAATAGTCAGCCTGCTCTGCGAGATTCAGGATACCAGGGACACCGGGTATTTAGATGCTTATCCACTGGTGCACACACCCTCGTGAAACGGCTATTTATCGTTATTGGACTGCAGTTGTCCGGATTAGGCCCTCTACACCATGGTGTATCTGAATATCTGAGCAGCGACGACAATGGATATATGTAATCGCGATGTCGATTAACGCACGTTCGACTGAGAGCTACGAGGGTCAGGTCTCTCCCTTTAATCGTTTCGTTTAGGGTTTGAACACCGGGAAATCGCGTTGTGTGTACGTTTGTCGAGTTAGTTTGATCGCTTTGACGAACGTTCGGTGTTTCTTTGTTGAGTTTGGATGGGTGTGATTTAGGGTTCAAGAACGTTTTGAGTGTGGTCAAGTACTTGTCGCTTGAAGCGAGTTTCTCATTTTATTTGCAGCGACACATGAGCGTAGAAAAAGTCAAGTTGAAACGAAAAATTCAAATCTGGGAGAGACCCGTGTTATTGTGCTTTTGAATACTAACGTTGGATTGGTTAGAAACCTAATCCCAATCTAGTGGCAAATGAACTCTGAACAGATTGTTATTGCCGTTTCTTGTAATCTTCAGCCAGAGTTAGATAAGAAACGTTAGATAACGTCCGTTACCACAAAATAGGAACATTAACGTTAACCATTGAAAATACCACAAAAATTTATCAGCTTAGAAAATCTAATTTCACAAAAAAAGAAAAAAGAAAACCCAATTCTCGATTCATTCAAGCGATACTTGAGACAGTAGCATTTGAGATCAGTAGCTCCTTGCAAGAATTAAAATTCTATTGAAAAGCGAAGGGTCGGTGATCAGTTGAAGTGACCGGAAGTGGTCATCCAACGCCGAGGTGAAACGAACCCGTGGGCGTTTTCCCAGCGCAACCATAGCCGGACGAGGGTCAATCGGAATTTTAAATCGTCGCCGGCACGGATGTTTGCCCGAAAAGCTTTCAACCTGTAAATTATTCATCGTATGGTCCTGGCCGTCTGCTCGCTGACGCATTAAAAAAGAGTCTCTGTCATGATCGTGTTGCTCCTAATGTTCGACAGCGTGCTCGATCAAAGATCACTTTGAAAATCTATCTATCTGTCCATATATCTACGCTGAAGAAAAATCAACTTAATAATCGAAGCTTCTACCTTCCATGTTTATTCATTTTTTTTTGCCACATGGGAAATTCTGAAGAATTTGCTTTGTTACATTGACAGATTTAACTTTAAATAATGATGTTATTCGATAGCGGAATTTGTGTGATCAAAATGTAAGAGATAGAATTTGTCTTTTAATAGAAAATAAATGGAACACAACGAAAATCAATGGAGAAGTTGCTGGTAAGTAATTCACTTTGGAGAAGTGGAGAAACTTTTCTGTATTTGTTTATAGCTGAATAGAAAATTCTTTAAAATCTTTCAACTTCTGATATAATATGATATTGTAATAATGATATTCTGATATTTCGCTACTCTATTTCATTCTAGTTGAAGATCTCGTATGATGATAGAATCCAATTTCTATGAATATACACATAGCGCTAGAAATTGAACTTTTCTCTCGATCTCTCTTGTTTTTACAATTTTTTTTCGATACAGGAAGAGAAAATTGATATCGTTCACAGTAGAATTGTAACATCGCGTAGCAATAAAATAAATACAGTCCGTTTCAATGAAAGAAACTCTGTAACAAATTTAATTCTTCGGCATAACGTAAGTATAATAACTAGATTGCAAATATTTGTATAAATTTATATTTTCATGCTAAGGTTATATATATTTTTGAGTATTATGTATATTTTACACATTTAATATTCCAAAGTAGTAGTCATCGCTAATCTGCTTATGCAAGTATAATTTTTCATTCATCACAGTGTTTTAATTGGAAAAGTGTAATTTATACACAGCAAGCTGAAAATCATAAATGAAGATTTCCAAAATTTCAATTTAATCAGTTATTTCAATTTGAACAAGTAGCATTTATTTAATTTTGTATTTACTTAACGACTTCAATCAGCAAAGTGCCTTACACCGCTATGATTCGCGGTCCTCCATACATGGTTTTAATTCGATTTCCAGAAACCGTAGAAAGATTTCTAAATCAAAGATAAAACATCAAAGATAAGATTCTAAAGAAACCACGTTTCTATGTTCCTTTCTCTTTTTCACCGTATCGGTACGCTTATGCGAAAGCTTCAAAGGGATCGATGAACGTGTGGCTTTTTTCCCACTTCGTTTACAGTTTCTGGAACGTGAACACAGCAGAAGGAAATAGATCTACGTGAAAATCGATTCTTTTGCGCGGAGAATTTAAATGCTGGCCCATTCCCACCGGGCCAGGAACGTCCGTGGAATTCTCAAAATCGAGAATCGGTTCTTAATACCAAAGAAAACTCGAGTTTTCCGCTCGTTTTATCCGGATCGCTTATGCCGCCTGGTATCAGCAAAGAAAGGAACATGGTGAAGAAAGAGGCGGGTGTTTCCGGTACGCAAATCTCGGATTGTTCTCACGTAGTGGCGTATTGTTATTTCGTTTGTGTAGAACTTGATGGAACTTGGTACAGTTTACTTTTTAGGGATTTGTATGAATCTTTTCGGCTTTTTTTTACCATGAGTAACGTGGTTTTGATAGTCTAATAACTTTTGTCAATTGTCAGGTATATTTGAAGACTACAGAGTAAAGACATGATAACTAGAGTTTCGTTGATTTTCTGTTGAACTTTGAGGTAAGAAGGATTTTTTTTGCAGGTTGAGTTTAAAATCTATGGAAAGGAATAAAAGGAATGAAAAATTGTTATAGGGATTTTTTCCAATATTTTAAACTGTAAGGTTATTCTTTGGTAATATTAATATGTCTGTTTTTGTGGGAGATAAATTTGAAAATTGAATATGTTGTTGATCAGTTCTATTAATCAATTTCTAAACTGTCACTTTATTCCGCTTTGCGATTAAATATGTATTTCTGTCACCTTTCTGAGTTCCAAAAATATCGACTGTCATAATATTACGTATTGGTACTTATAGGCTATTGATTTTTAGCTATAATTTAACTGTATGTTGTTAAAATTATTTACCAACATTATTTTGTAACAGATAACAAAAGAAATATTCGCGAGGAACGTTAAAAGAATCTAAGAACCTTAAATTAACTACTATTCTTAAATTCCAAACACTTTCTATTCCAAATTTAATAATTACTGGTCAATTTATAAATTTTGAACAAAAGTTTTGATAATCAGGAATAATTCTCGTATTCAATATTAATTTACCTTAATACTTCAATGAATCTAGTCAATTCGATGTAATATTAAATAATTAATGATCTTTATAAAATTTAGTAATTTATTTATTTATTTAAGAAAGTTTGCAATTCATAAAAACTTTCAAAGAACATTTACAAAAACCTCGTAGCAAAGATGTCAAGATAATCAAAAGAACAGAAGAAAGATCTCTTCACTCGACAACAATTGAACAAACGTATCGACAACTAATAAATAAAATATCTATACTATAATATATCTATAATTAAAAATAAATTTAAAAAACAACTCTGTGACACCGTTAGCTTCTTCGAGCTTCTGACCGTAGAAAAGGGCGCAGAACTTTCTCATCGGTATGTCCGCTGGAAAATCGTTCCACGTATTGCGATTACTTACGAGTATTAACTTTTTCTTCGATAGACCATTGTCCGACGTCGTTTTTAAAGGACGAGGTATCGAGGAAATTTCATTTTCTCTCTCCTCTCCTCTCTTCTCCTCTCATCTCATCTCATCTATTATCGAGATCTTAAATCGTATTGTCTCCCCTCGAAAATGTACGAGCTTTTCATGATCTCGAGAACGCAACGCAGTTCTTCTCTTGGTTACAAGAGTTTCATTGTCACCCCATGGGAAATATGGGTATAATGTGGCGTGATGCAGATGTTGCTATTTGCTTTTTCCCTTCTATCGTCTCTATCACATTCTCGCGTTTCTCTGTCCTACTGTTTCGCCATTTCAGTGAAATTATATCAATAAGAGGCGTACATATATTTATCTTCGTAATTATCAACAGGAACTCACTTTCGATTTCTCTTCATCTTCCAATAATCATCGAATACGAATTTCTCCAATCGTCAAACTTCGTCAATTAGATCTAGTCGATTTACGAGATCTTTATCACTGACGCATAAATCATCAACGTACTCTACGATGTATTCTACATGCTCTACAACGTTCTATGATATCCCGAATAATTATTATAAAATAGTATTATTATTAAATGAAACGATATTACTTCACAAAACATCGGAATAAAGTTCGAACGTATTTCGATTAAATCACAAATTTTAGCGAATAAATTGTAAGAAACTATAACTTTCCTTCGACAAGAGCCTTCTAAAATAAACAAAGAACGGGGTAGTATCGATGAAATCGTTTACAGGGCTGCTGTATAGCGCAGGAATAAATAGTAGGATTTTCAGGCGGAACGGGAACTTTCTTGGAGTGTTCGAACGTCGAACGCTTGACCGTGGCCATTGCCGCGAAATTTACGAGAGAGGAAAGTTCGCAAATCTTAATAAGCTCGCTGGCAGCGAGTACTTCTTTCCCATCGATAGAAAAGAGGGTGAGCTGGTAATGTGGTTCCCCGAAAATCCTTCGCTGGGATTACAATGCTATCGATTTCTCTTCTATCGGGTGATCCGATATCCAGCTGACACACATCTAGGTTCATGGACTGTTTGTTCAGAAAGTAGTCAGAATTTCAACAACGTGATGAAACTTCCTTGAAACGTGGTTATAATAGTCTGCATCGTATAACGAGATAATAAATCCGACCAGTCGTTAGAGTTCGCATGGTCGAAGCGTTTTCCTGAGCGAATTGATAAGTTTATTTTTTCTATGAATGTTGAAATTGTTGGAATTACGTAGGTACAACGTGTAATATTTCTTTTGAATAGTAACGAAGACAGGATAGAAATATAATATGGTGCATTTATATAGTATATAGTAAATTTATAAACAGCAAGTAGTAGATTTTACACTCATTTAGGAGAAATTTTTGGGTGCAACAGAGCACAGAATGCGTGAAATATGGAAAATAGTAAAAATATACTGTTAGTAATAATATTTAACGGAGGAAACATATCTCTGCTTAGTTTCCTCTAATTATATCCATAGAAATATATAATATCTTATAAATATAGTAACTATATAAGTTTAGTTACCCTTATCCTGGATCCTTGAAATTTAATATCTTTACAATTTCACCACATCATCCCATAAAAAGCATGGTGTAATAACTACATAAATTTAACTGCTACTATTTTAGGTGCTCCAAATATAATACATACATAATTTATCAATAATTCCATATAAACCTTCTATCTACCAATTTTTCCAAATTTGCGAAATACCCCATCGCACAGTACTCGGCATCGATTCAAACATCGCCTGTTTAGCTTCCATTCAATTAATTTTGTTCCTAAAAATATAAATATCCATAGTCTTGTAATCGCGCAAATTTAGCTGTTACTATCATAGACCCTCGATATATGATATATTTTAAATACAATTGATCAACCATGCCATATATAAACGTTCTATCTGTCATTTTTCCCAAATTTATGAAATGCCCAATTCAGTCAGCCCAGAATACAACACTCAGCGTCGGTTGGAACATCACGCGTTCGATATACCAGTTGCCGTAATATCGAACCAGAAGCTGTCGTCATAAACGTCGATGAGCGCGCGTGCGGCCGCCGTGAAACGCGCGGTGTACGCCGGACATCCGGTTAAATACTCGCGGTGCCGGTGACGGTGCATTCATTTGCCGCGTCGACGGGCGAAAGTAGCGTGATCGCTGGACAGAGAGGACCACAGCACGCACGTGTCCCATGCATGCTACATTCACAAAGAGGAATGCTTGTACGCTCTGACCAACGAGAAATCGTCCGAGCGGAATACTCTGACCTGGCTCGACGCACGCTTCCATCGTAATTCAGCGAGAATAGCCGCGCCATCAAACGCGACGATACTGCGGCTGGCAGGCCTGCACAAACAGAGGTGGGACAACGCTCCCCTGAAACAACTGGTTGCTTTGTAACGCCGATGGTCGAGGGCCATTGCGGGCCTGCCAACTTTGGAAACACTACTGTGGCTTGTTCAGAGGTAACTTCGAATTGCCCCTCCAAGCGTTGATTTCTTGCTTCAAGAAGAATTTCGTGGTTGTAGTGGCGTGCTTGAACTCTGATTGCTTTTGTTAATGCACACGTGATTACAATACTTTGGTGCACACTTTGAGTTAGGTTGCATGATTTCGGAACATTGTAAACGATGGAAAATACGGTTCGAGACGAAACGTTATAAAATTGAGCGACTTTGCGTAGATTATTGTAGTAACTCGTATCGAGTAACTAGTAACTTGGAATTCTTGTTGATTTCTTATTTCAGGACAAATTTCGTGGCTATTTGATTGGCGTGGTTAAATCTTGTTTCGTTTGAATTAGATTATTCGCTGTTGGGATTTTTAACTCGTTTCGTTTATCTGAGAATTTAGAATAGGAATCGAAATAAAATACCTTCTTCAAATTTTTGTGTAGATTTAATTCATATGTACCATGGAGGGGTAGTTTGAATGCAAAATGACTGTCGTGGATATGCCGAAAGTTCTTTCGAAGGATGCTTTGCAGAGGCAAAGAAATGCAGATTTGGTCGAATGGGAATTTGAATTTGCAATCTTATTAGCATAAAATCAACATGCATTACCTTTCTCCTACTGCTTTCAGTTTTCCTCATTTCAAAAAAGAAATCTAATGTTTTCGCTTGGGATATTTTAATATGAAAGGATTAGAACTTTAGTTGTTTGTTTAGTTGTCGAAAGACAAACTGGTGGAATAATCCAGGCCATCGACAGATTCATTCTACTTGAAGCTAATATTCAGATGACTACCACCTGCAGTACTTAGCTTCGTATTCCAGCTTGTGTACCTAAACCTTGACCCATTTCTCCAGCATAAAAGCAGCTTCGTACTTTTGTCTTAGCTTCTCTACTGTATACTCCTTAACTGTGCCAAAAACGGTTTTCGACGTTCTCAGAGGCTCTGGCACGTCGTTCTGGATTTTCTTTATTAAGTCACCAATCTTAGAACTCTTATATTCCACTCTCAAAAGCATTTTTCCGAAATCATTAATTTCCACTGGTCATAGATCTCAACAAATGTCCACAAACATACATATACCATAAATCACCTGTTCCAAAAAATTCGGCACTTTCGACCCATCTTACAGAAGAGTCCGTAAAAATCAAGCAAGACTACTCCCACCATTTCGCATCTGTGTATTACGCTCTACGCTCCATCGAGTCCAAAATCTCCAAATCAAAGATTGACCTCTGCTTGTCAGAAATCTCAGCAAAGAACCCTGCATATCCTGAACCACAGGTTTCCAAAAGTTCGACTTTCCTCGCAAAAGAATTCATCAAAACAACTCCTTCGTATATTTGTGAATCTTCGTTTCAATCGAGTTACCGGTACGTTGCGTTTCGTCGCGACGTCTGCGCTTCATCTGTTCAGGACAAACGGATCGACGAGATACACAGTCTGAAATCCAAAGACTCTGAGACGTGTAGTCCAATCATCCTGAACCTCCTTCAATCTAAGACACCTTTTCTAAAACACAATCTCTCTGCGTCTATGTACCACGTTACACGCGCAAAAGCGTTTTGCCGATCAAGCCGAAAATTCACCATTCGAAACCATTCGTTACCACGGAACTCCCCGTGACAGAGTGGCCCTCAGCGAGTCCCGCGTCCTCTGGTACGAGCCTTATCCTCGTCGGCGGACCGCCTGTCATTAATGTATCGCTGGCGTAGGTAGCGAGCAAACAGGGGCTCGGTGCACGGTAAACACGGCAGGTAGCGGCAGATGCAGGCCGCGGGATCGATGCCCGCTTGCTGGATTCCCCGTGTGCGTTTGCGGCGTGACGCCGCGTCGTTGTGTCGCTACGTAATGAATAGGACATAAATCCAAGCGCCGGCCTCCTACCGGTGCCTGACCGGATCCAAAGCCCTATCTCGACCAGTATAGACCAGACGATGTGTCCACTGTAACGCTTGCGTACGTGTACAAACGGCTGCATAGTGCATAGGCGTGCACGACGCGACATCCGCTACGCGGGACAAAACTCGCGTTCTTGCTTCCGGTGTTCGCAGCCTGTTCGCGTGCCACGATAATCGGTAGGAGGATTGTGAACGATGCTGGTCGTCTCCCTTTGAATTCGTATCCATTCAGCAAAATTGATCTGTTTCATGGATTTAAGAATTACGACGTGCTTGTCGTCGTCGTTGGAATGCTGCGGTTTGTTGGAAGGTCTTAGCGTGGTTCGTGGGATGATTCGTGAGTTACATGTTGTATGACGTATGATTAGGTTGGAAGAAGGTTTTAGATCTGCTTGTGTATATAGAGAGAGGTTCGAAGAACCTGTTTTCTTATTGTTGTTCGCCATGTTTTTCTGTAGGGGTAGGTTTGAATAACCGAGATGTTCTTTTTCAGTGGGCCTGGGTTCATTGTGAGCGTGAGGGATTATTTGTGAATGATTATTAGGACAAACGGCGTACGATATGTCATTACGTTGGATGGGTTTGGACGTTGAGATATTTGGTTTTGTTCAAATTTCTCTATACAGGTTTTGAGAATTAAGATGTGTTAGGGTATGTTGGGATTGGCCTGGATTTATGGTGAGCTCTAAAGAGATGATTTGGAAATGATATTTTTATCATTAGATAACTATAACTTTGCAAACGTATAAAAAGTACTCTTTTCTCAAGTTGACAAGGTATAATACAAATTTGAGTTGCAAATTGGCAAACGCTTAGATTCGCAAATCACCAGTCATCGATCTGGAATACTATATGGAGAAAAAGAATGGATCTTTATTCATCGTTGGTTCAAGGAAGGGAACAGTCAATCTACAAGTTAAAATTACGTTAGATTAAACGACGATCTTCAAAATTTAAAACATCTTTCGAGAGAATTCTCTTGTCTTCTTTGTGTTCCCTCGTCTCTATTAGTCTTCTACAATGAAACTAGACAAGTCTTCCTTCGAGAGAGATATAGTGCAACTCACTGATACTTTCCGATTCAACGTTCGATCAGCTGCAACTTCTATTGCACTGGAACGCGATTGTTAACTTTTGTTTGTTAATTTATCGAGCCTGAATCGGAAACGAGACTTGAACTTTGGTATCGTCCACCGATTTCCAACTTTCAAATACGATTTGATTTTCGATTTTATGCGCTTTTAAAACAGTCAGTGAGTGTTTGTTACCCTCGTGAATTTTTCGGTATTAGAAATTTTTCTGATTTTTCATTGGTTTCCGTTTTTCGCCATCTTTAAAAATAATTAACGAAATATATTAGGTAAATCCACCTTTTAGTCTGTATCATCATTGAAGTATTTTGAAAATTCTCTGAATTTTTTCATCTAATAAAAGAAAAATATTGTGGTCATACTATATTAAAGTTGTACTAAATTCCATCCTGCAACATTAAAAGCAGATTATTATCAAATTCTACGTATCGTATTAAAAACATTACTGTAAATTCGCGTTGTAATATACACGATCTCCGATACATATTATAATTGGTGCATGTTGAAGTATACATTGTTAAAATATTACAATTGGTATATGTTTCTCGTATAGATTTTACCAATGAAGCAACTTTGAAAATAAACTTTTTTCAGTAGTCGAAAATTTTCACACGAGATCCAGAGAAACTATACTTAAACCTTTGAATTTCCTCCATTCTTCGTTTTCACGTTTCAAATAATGAAAAGAAAAAGAAAAAAAGAACCGATGTATTATTAATATAAAATTCCAAATAAATAAACGAAATCCGAATTGTTAATTCATTATTCTCCCATAATAATTGCAAACAATCTTTACTATCTTTTATACCTTAGGTCGTATTTTATATAAATCGAAAATTCTTTTCCCTGATAATGTACATCAATTGTTACGTTCTGTGCGAGACCAGCAGGTGTCTTAATCGAACGTGTAATGTTAAAAGAACTAGTATCTTTCCACGTTAAAAATATCCCGCTGTTATTTAGCGGCACATAGTTAGAGGACAATTCGAGCCACGTTGTTGTTTTGTCTCGGTGTACCAACATCGTTAGGTTAGACATAATGTAAGAATAAACTAACTCCGGGCAAAACAATGTCGCCGCTACGTGTAACCGTCCAACAAAGGCGAATGGAAACTTACCTGTACCCCATCGACCAGTATAAATAAACGAATACGATCACCAGGTGACCAGTTTTTCAGTCTTCGTCTCGAGCGATTTTATTAGCGATCAATACACGGTCTTTAGCGGATCAGTTAGTATCGAGCGTCTTAGCGAATATTCTTTTAACGACCCGTATCGAGCAATTTACGGTTGACTTTTTGTATTTATAATTATTTTAAAATATATTTGATGGTTTCAACATCGAGTAATCTCGCCATTAAACTACCACACGACCAACCATTCTCTACATATATATAAAATATGTTCTCCGCGGTACCCGTTAGATAAAACAATCTTCTCCTAAGGTTCTATAGTTTCTTAATTAAATTCTAAAAAATACGAACTCGCATAGAAATCCTCGGTCTAACGATAACGACGGTTTAACGACCCATATCGAGCAATCTACGGTTGACTTTGTATTTATAATTATTTTAAAATATATTTGACGGTTTCAACATCGAATAATCTCGTCATTTAAACTACCACACCACCAATCATCCTCCACAGTTACTTGCAAAATCTTAGGAATTATTCTCCTATTCTCTCATATGTGTGCTCCAAGAATACTATCGGTAAAACTAAAATAACACTCGTAAAGCTATAGAAACATATATAACAACTACATTAAACTCTGAGTCGTCGATCTATAATTTTTATTACCTCGATCTCAACCAAATTCAATGGCAATAACAATGATTCTAAAAATTCAATGACCGTCTAGTTTCTCGAGGAAAACAGTCGTCGTCCATAAAAGGACCAGCGTCGTTACGCTATAGTTGCATTTGAAAAGTAGCGTGGCTTTTATTTGGAAAGTCTCTCGCTCACCGGACGCAATACGAGACGCCCTGGCGTGTTAACGACGCCAGACAGAAAGCGTGCATCCTCTGTGTTCACCGCAAAAACATATAAAATATCGTGTGATTCTTCCCGTTCCTGATAAAACGGGTTACTACCACGGACATAAATCTCAGTAGTCGCGAACCCGATGAAATATACGATGCAGCCTGTACCTGCCATCTTCCTCGTTTCCGTTTGTTTCACTCTGTCGGTATATTTTCCTGTTTCGCCTCTTTTTCATCCTCTCGATCGTGCACACTGTTCGAAACTGGTAATGGAAACATGAATTTTAGATGCACCGGAGTACTCGGCTAATGGTCATCCGATGATCCGTTAGATTCCAACGTACTGCCCCAATTGAAAACGCTGTTCTTCTGGCGATCGCAGCAGAATACGAGCGGCAATCGGATGGATATGAATTTTCTATCGCGTAAGATGAACGGTGACAGGAGAAGAGGTCGTTTGCGACGAATCTGTGACTTTTTTTTCGTTGTGTTCCAAGTTGACGAGGCGTTTGTTTTCGGCTCGCGTTAAAACTTGGGAAATTTTCTTGGGAAAATAAGGAACCTTCGTAAGAAATACGTAAGAAATTACGCGATAGAAATTCTATACCTACGAAGGTATCTTATTTACCCAAGAAGAGGAGTAGTCCAGGAGAGTGGATCGTTTGCGATCGATCTTCGCTTCTTTATTGTGTTTCAATACGAGCAAAATTAATTTTGTCTTATTTTAGAATTTAATCCGCCAATCGCTGCCTTATAAAACCGCGGAAATCTTTCTCGCTTATGCGTTTACCGTGTGAAAGTATTTCAATGATATCGAAAAAGAAATCTGGAAGTTAATGTCGACGAAGGAAATATTTTTACTTGTTTTCTAGCATCTTGCGGGGAACGCGAATATCGACGTACTGTACAAAAGGAAAGTTATAACTGTTTTCCAGCATGATATATCTGAAAACATAGTTCCGTGTAGCGACATTAGTTGATGAAATAGCGACTCCATATAGTCAAATACAAAATACAATTCAATCTAGGAGAAGCATCGTTTGGCATTGTTTGGCGGATACCGCGGTAACTCGAAGCGACGCGATAATCGCGTCATCCGCGCAAGTTAACAAGAAATGTACCAGGAACGCAGTTTCCACGTTGCCCGTGGCTGAAGGATTGCGGAGTTTTTTCTTTTTGAATAAAAAAGAACTTAATAGACAGAAGATTTCTATCACGTAACTACTGCAAGAGAATAGATCTGTAGCGGCACATGAGTTACAGGACAATTCAAATCGTGTTGTTTTACCTCGGAGTATCAAGAACGCGTGGATAGATTGTAAAGTAGAAAATATATTTTAATACAGAAGCGTAAGTACAAGTAGGAATATAATTTGAGCTGGTCCCGATCCGCACGCTAGCAGTGTTACCCTATGACTGAAAGCCCCGAAGCCATTGTAACGTCAAGCACATCAGGGACAAGGCCGCACGCCGAGGGCAAGATAACAACCAGTTGTCTACACATCCTTGCCGCGTACCCTCAATATTTTTAAGGACCCACCATAAAACCATTTTCATAGTTAAGATCCTTCAGGCCAAAAACAAGCGTTCTTTATATTTTTGCCTTCTACGGGAAGATACGGGAAAGTTAATTTTCTCACGTTCGGTATCTTCCGTTAGCAACCTTCTCTCAAGGGCGATTAGCACCCTTCCTCGCCCACCAACCTAGAAAATCAGCCAATTGACAGCGAAGTCTATTTCCCTCACTCTCCTAATGAAAACTTGTTCTTAACGAATCAGCTCTTTTCGTGTCCTTAGACCCACCCATCACTAGCTTTCCTCCGTCACAATATCGTTACTAAACTTTACTGATTTTCCAATTTTCGAACAGTCAACATCTTTCTACCGCGTTTCTACTCTTAGGTCTATGTAAAGTGTAATTTATACGTGCCAACTCAGTGTATACGCAATTGTAATTATTAAGTGCATAACAAAGTGCAATAAAAAAAGAAAGTTAATAGTTGTGTTTCGGCTCAACCTTCTTATATTTTTTATAATCTGAGTTGTGACTTGTGATTTCACGTGACACCATCGTCGCCTGTCTACTGTCTATGGTCTGCCTTCGTCCCAGTCTATTGTCTATACGCTGTCGATGACTTCAGTGCTTGAGAAAACTAAAAAGATCGGATGTAGAGTTTTCTTAGAAGTGGTGACCACTTCAACACACGTAATGTAAGAATAAATAAACTCCGGGCAAAACAATGTCGCCGCTACGTGCAACCGTCGAACAAAGACGAATTTGAATTTTCCGACTCTCCCCCGACCAGTATAAATAAGCGGACGCGATCGCAAGGAAATCAGTTACAGTCAGTTGTCGATCAGTTATCAACCAGTTATCAACGAATTATCAGCGATCTAATTAACGAGTCATTAGCGATCCTATTTTACGACTTATACACTGTACGAGCGTCTCAGCGAATATTGTCTGTACATTAATTTATTAAATTATTTTTAAATATATTCGATGGTTTCAACAACGAGCAATCTCGTCCAATAAATCTCACGGTCAAACATCCTCTACACAAGTCCTCTATAGATCATTTGCGATCGATCTGTCACTCACACTTTTACTGTGCTTCGAGTTGACGAAGATTTTGTTTCTCATTTATTTTCTAACTGTCGGCGAGTTGTCTTGAAAAAAGAAGATAAATAAGGATTTAAATAACAATTGTATGAATCTTTTATCATGTAAGATAAATGGTCCAGCGGGATAGATCATTTGCAATTTGTGGTTGTTCCATCGTGTTTTGAGTTTGCGTGACGAGTAGACTGCGGATGTTTACGAATGCGATGAATAAATTCATAGGAGGAATGCATAAAATGCACATAACATGCAAGAATGTAGAAAACATTTAAAATACAGTATTCATTGTTATACAAATCCCTGTTCGTTTCATTTCTTTAACCGAGTTCGGAAAGACACGCATTTGCATAAATTAATGCATAATCTATCGACGAGGAATTCGTCTTTCTGTTTATCTTGAAGCTGTCAGAAAGTTTTCTTGGATAAATAACAATTTCATTTTCTATTATGCAAGATGAGCGACCAGGAAAATATATCGTTTGCAATTGATCTATGACTTTTTTTATTGTGTATCAAGTTTGTGCAATAAGAGTTTCGTTTTACGTTTATTTTCGAGCTGCCAGAGTCTTCCCTCGGATAAATAGAAGGGTTGGACCGCGATTGGATTAGGACAACGAGTCAGGATGCTCGATAAATCATCCCTGTCACTGATAGATCGCTTTTAAATTTAATATCCGAGGAACGAGGCTAACTTGCTCGAGATTATTCTTAGGCGACAATATCGAGAGTTCGTTTGAACATGAAAGAGAAATGAGATGAGCACTGTATCAAACAACATATTATTTATTTACATTACATGCACTAGACAAGTTAGTATTTTTCAGTTCTTTTTATTCTAACTGCCTTTGCGAGATGTCTCTTTATTGTTTATATTTTCTGACAATCTTCTAACATGGAAAGGGCAAAACTATTTAAGCTTCAATTTGATCGAGGGATAGTTGAACATATCACAAGATCTGTATGACTACAACATTCGCAGGAGATAACGACAAATAGACGAAGCAACAATTTGTTGAACTCTTCTAACTGATATAAAACACGTTACAACTCTTCCCACTTGTCAACTGAGACATTAAGAAAGGATTTCCTTTCGGAAGCTTTACAAATTAACGATTTTACAGTTCACTACGTTCCTGACGCGTATTTGTCTCTTCCGTTTTCCTTCCAAACCATCGTCTCGCTTGCTGGCGATCCTCAATCACCTTCAATTTGATAACGCAGGTGCTTCAATTTATTACACCGAAGCATCTTCGATTTGATAACGAAGATAGTTCAAATCTATTACATACACGTGGTCTATCACAAAACGCGTATGTCTACAACAGAGAAATAACATTTTTTCGCAAAAATATCACGATCATAGAGCGAAATCTCGTGTGATCTATCGAGGTCTCATCGAGTTCTCATGTCCCCGAAACGTTCATTGCGGCATCGTTGAAAACGAGACTCGACGCGTTTCCGTTTCCCCGATGGAGATGCAGAAAGCGAAACAATTGCTCGCAATTCAGTCAAATTTTCCGCGGCGTGCGCCACCGTTGAAACGAGACAATTCTTTGAGAGCGCGCGCACGATTCGTTGGAATTTCATTCCCGTGCCGCTATAAATTTCCCGGCCAACTTCCTTGTATCGTCGAGCTTCCGTTCAGACACCGGCTAACGTAGTAGGATCAGATTCATTTCGAAATTTCAATGAATGGTCGCATAAATTTTCGCGACATTTTCCGGCGGCTTGACCAGCGAGCAGCGAGCTGAAGAGGAGCGGCGGAGAATTCGCGTGCTTCCGTTTCCGCGCAAGAATGAGTTTTTTCCTTCGATAAATCGCTCGACCGAGAAACATTTTCATCCGCGATTATTTTCGCAACGAGCGCGCCGGACGTCAAGCTCGGTTGAAATGGCTTTATTATCCTTGTTGCTTCGTGTGTACGCGAATATACAGTTACTCCGAAAGGTACTTGTATGCTTTTCATAGAAAATTTTCATTTATGCTCATACTATGCGCGTTACGCGAAACATTTTGATATTTCATTAGCGCTGTAATAAGGCGGAAGGTTCTTTTGCACAATTTGAATGTAATTTGAAAAAATTCATAAGGGTTGCAAGATATTTACTGCAAACTTATAATTAGCAAGGAATTAGTATACGGTATCAACGATCGTGTGAAGCATACAAGTGTTTTGTGTATCGTAGTATGTATTGCAAATGTATTGTAGCGTCGTGGACAAATGGCCTAAGAAATATCGGGTGAATCATAAACAATATTGCAGGGAGACCTAAGTGCCGTTAGGCCAAAAAGGCCTGGCTGTTTTACCGCGGAGTCGTGAGTTGAGAATCGAGTTGAGATAGTCGTGAGTTGAGAATCGAGTTGACATAGTCGTGAGTTGAGAGTCGAGGTGAAAGTCGAGTGGTCGAGTTGCGAGTTGACAGTCGAGTGATGACAAGTCGAGTTGTGAGGAGTCGACAGTTGAGTTGCCTGTTCAGATACTTTTCTGATCTCTGGAAAATATATACTTGTAGTAAATATTTTGTAACTTTTGTATACAGCTTCAGAATCGTTAAATATTTTACCGATATAACCATGATATAGTTATGTATCGTTACTAATGAAATTTCAAGATGATTAACACAAGTAACATGTTCATAAAACACGAGAAAATCGTATAAATACTTTCGTCAGTCACTGTAGTGTGCCTCAGAGTTTAGCCTTGAGAGTTTAGTTCTCTTCCGATTTACATGACCCGAAATGGATGTTATATTTTAATAGATATTTATTAAGATATAGATCGACGAATTCTTTTCTTTTTGCCACATAGTGTTAATTAAATACTTGACATATTTGTAGTTCCCTGAATTTCGATCTTCTTTCTCTTTGTGTATCGCGCTTTGTTCCGACAGATCTCGGGTCTGTCTTGAAGAGGTGAACGAGGATATTTATGAAACGTCGGAAAATGCACAACGTGCCAATGAAAACACGGCCGAGACCCGAAATACCACAAATATATCATCTAACCATCGTTAAAGATGTAAAATGTTAGAATACTTATGTCAGAAAATTGATACGAGATATGTTACATTTAATGTTATGAAACAATAGTTTACGCTTTGGTATTTCTCGTATATATATCTCTCTCTCCGTTTCGAATGTAAAATTAAAAAAAATTTGCCAGCAACAAAAGGAAGAGGAAGGCGCGCGAGCGCAAGTATAACTTCGCGAAAAATTGGCGCTAATATATCATTTAAAATAATCGTTTTAAAACAGCAGCAGCTTAATATCATTTCATACGGGGATAAATTTATTTTATAATATAATTAAACCTACGTTATAACCTAATTAAAAATTATAATTGTAAAGTACGTCAATTAACGTGTGAAAAAGATATACGATTCTGTTTAAACGAGCACGTTAAGAGATTTTAATAACGTTGAATGAAACGTTAAAAAATCCAGTTGACCTTGAGACGTATCTATCTACGTACAAAGCTCGTACATCATATAATACACCCCTTGAAACCATTTAACATTGCAATTTTACTTTCTATCTTCAACATTTCCAAACCCGTACCTACCTAACTCCAGCTAACTGTCTGGGACACCCTGTATAAATGGCTATGTGTCGCACGACGTTTCCGCTTAATCGTTCTGCGTCGCGAAGATAACGTTTATTTATTAGCCGGATAAACGGACAGCGCGTGTTTTTTTTTCTGTCGTTTCCTTGAAAATATCCGAGCCAGCTTTATTCAAGTGGTAGTATTTGACGATTCTCATTTTCGGTGTACTTACGGAGAACACGAACCGATAGGGAAAGTTAGATGAGGTATTTTCGAATAATAAGACGAGAAGAATCTTTTTCTCGTACGCGCGATATCAGGTTTAAGTTTGCGAGATGGAATTTTTCAAGCGAAGCCTTGAAGGTTCTTGAGACGAGTACCATATCTTCCACATTCTCCAGCGTTTCTAATATTTTACAAACTTCAACCCCGACACCATATACGTTACATATAGAAATCAATATATTTGAATATGACCAATCAATATCGCGAATCAATACTACCAATCAACGGTAATATCAATGGCGCGAATCAATACTTTCTATCGGCGAAAAAACGCAAAAAGAAGAGTCAATAGTTTCTGTAATTTCGCATACTCTACCGAGCTATCATCAAAAACAAAGCTATCGTCAATAATCTTTCACGGTCTTCCGAAAATGTTCCATCGAACATTCTCCGTCGCTGCTGCGATTCCTCGATATTTCGCCAAGCCCATCCCCGACACCATGGACAAACAGCCACGACTATCGCGGATAAACGAGCAACAATATAGACGGTCGACGAATCCATCAGATACTCGAATATCTCGATGTCATCGACCCGAAGCCACCACGATGAAGGACCTTCGCCCTCGAGGCCCGCGGAGATCATCCAACTATTGTGCGAGGCTATGCGTTTCGCATTAGCTGAGAACGCAGGAGAAGAAAAAGAGGAGAAGAAAAAAGAGAGGGAGAGGGAGGGAGGAAAAAAGGAAACAGCAAGGGTAGATTATCGTGTCGGGGGCGGAGCAAGAGGGCGAAAGATGCGAATAGCATAGTATCGGTGATTGGAAATGCCCTTTGTGTTTTGGTTTCCAGAGTTCTGATGATGGAATCGCGAGTCGATGTTCGCGGGGGCGGATGCATGATGACGGAGGAAACAATACAGCCTCCATTGTTGATCATATAGCCCATTGTTGTGTTTAGATGTGATTCGCCGCAAACGATTTTCTGCCATCGTGAAACCGTGAAAATCAATGATTAGGGTACGCCCTTTGTTCGCGTTGTCGGCAACGGAGTTATGCAATTACGATTTCCGTGCGGATAGATGTTCCGGCTAAATGAGAAACGGCACCCCGTCGTCGCCCTGTCTTTTCGCTTTCGCCTCGGTTGATCTCGATTCGGCCGATGATACTGTGGGGTGAAGGTTTTTTCGACCGGTGAATACGTTGCCTCGATTGTCTCTGTGATCCTTTTTCAGGGTGGAAATTAGACTGGAACGAGTTCTGTGGTTTTCAGAGGAAAAGGAAATGATAGGTACTATGGGCATTTTAGTTGGCCATTGAGAAATGAATTGCGGTTTGTGAGTATCGTCGAGTTTCGAATGGCAGCCTCTTGAAGGAAAGTGTTAGAAATTGTGGAACTTTGTTCGAAGTTAACTTGTTTAATGGAAACAGAGATTATGTATATGAACTTTTAAAAATCTCTTACAGCGTCTTTCACATAATTAAGCAATTTTTTATTGTCAGAGATTGTACAAATATTTAAGAAAATATTCTATCGATACATTTCGCATCTGAACATTGATTGATTAATAAATCACAGTGGTAAGTTACATCCCATGTCGATATTACATTCGATATCGATTAATTCAGAGACTTAATCGATGGAAACGAAGAAACACACGTTCGTATCCAGAATTTGTACAATCTTGCCTTATTCAGGAAACTAGCCACGACGACCAAACGCTCGTCGATCGGTGCGCCACGTGGCTGCGAAAGCGTCTCCGTTCAAAGCACAGAAATTTCCTTTTTGAAATTTTTCCATGGCGCAAACAACGCGCGGGAACAATCAATGCCGCGCGTTGGCCCTCAGACGCCACTTTCACGGCTGTGATTCCGAAAGACATTCGTTCATTGTTTGGACAAACCTTAGCGAAGCTCGCTAAGATTCCGCAATTAAAACAACTTGCATTATGCGGCTCTTAATTACTGAGAAATCGCGCGTTGTTCGTAGTCGATGCGACGAACGGCCAGACGAACGTTTGTTTTGAGAAAATGTATAGTTTCGGTGAAAAGGGGTGTGAAAGCACGCGGGTGAAGAGGTATTGTGTCCTTTGTTCGGGTAATTATCGCGTGTTGATCCTTTGAGTCGCGTGCTTTTCCTTCGAAACCCGTTTGTTATCGAAGCTCGACGCGGGTAATAGCGCGTTTAAGCGCGCGCCATTCTCGGTTTTGTCGAGAGGACAATTATCAAAGAAGTTTCAGACAACGCTCAGTGAATATCGTTAATCGTGGAAATACCGAACCTGACAGAACAATGAACTTCACAGTTGACACGATTCTTCTGACAAACGTAGGAATTTTATTCTAAATTATCGAAATGATAGATTCGAAAGTGTATCGTAATTTATCGGAACGGTAGATCTTAAGTTGGATTCTAAATTAACGAAATGATAGATTTGAAATTCCATAGTTGTTATAAAAGAAGAAAATGTTTAAAGTCACAGTCGGAAGATTAAGTGCGAATAACATTATCAACGGAACGATGAAGCTTATTAAAGCGATGGATTTTAAAGTTCTAAATAGAAATTCCTTTTATTTAGTTCATATCATAACGAATACTTTATTTTCCATATTTCATATATATCGCAAACTACATAGATTCTGAATATATCTTTGCGCTTGAAAATTTCTCACAAGCACCTAAAAATACACATTCACATACACGCAACATTCAATCAAAATAATTTCTAGTGTAGGAAATATAATCGTTGCAAGTTACAACAATATAAATTACAACGAACGAAAACAATTCAAATATTCTCTGCTTCGAATGATAACAAACGAGACGAAATCCAAGCTTCTTACCTCAAATATTCATCTTGTAACGAGCACGAAGATCGTCGACTCAAAGAAAGGAAACAGACACTATTAGAGCAGGTATTCATTATCGTCGTTTCCGAAGTTAATGGGACAATCAGTGTGCAGGATCAGGGAGCGCAGGTGGGGATAAATAGCGAACGAGCCGCAAATTCGGTGGAAATCAACGCGAATTCAACGAACGACGAATATCCGCTTGAATTTGCTTCCAACCCTTGGAACTTTCTGTTTAAGTACGGAATAAACTTGTTCTAATTGTGACGTTCAAATACACGTTGAGAACGGGTGGACGGCTATAGTGTCTTATCTTATCCACACGGTTATCCTGCCATAGTTCTTAATCGTTCGTTGGTAAAATGGCTGTGGTAGAGGGTTGCGTTTGGAAGGTCGCTAATAAAACGCTCGACCGACGCGGACGGCAAGACCTCGATTATGGAGGGATATCTTGTCGAGGTAATTGAATCTTCCGGCTAATGGCACGGTCCTGGATCCTACGGCGAGCTTCGACGATCCTAAAATATGCCGGGAACTCGGGAGAGATTCTTGAGAGAGGTTTCGTTAAACGCCTCGACGAGACGCTTGAGAATCGTTGCATCCATTGTACGATATTTTAGCTGATAGTTTGTACAGTGCAGCATCTTGATTATCTATTAGAGCACGGCGGATTTCTATGAGCTTGCAGGAAATTAGAAATTGCAAGGATGCACAAAATGCACGTAACATTCAAAAATAGACAAAATATCCAAAGCATTTATTCAGAATATTTAGTGGATGAAATTAGAAATGTTGAAACTTAAATTCCATTTGTTTAATCGGCTGTATGAAAATACGAATTTGCATGAAAAATCAGCAGTCTATTTATTAGACACTGAGGTTGTTGCGTTATGACTTTGGATGGGACAGATTTGTTTCTCGAGGGAATTTCAGTGGAAAAAGAAATTGTTTAGAATTTTATTAGAGATATAGAATGTAATATTTTTGTTGTATTAGAAGGTTTAAGTTTCAAAATTTAATGTTAAAAATATACGCGTAATGTTTGTATGTATTTAAAAGCGATCGAGGTTTCGCGGAGAAAATTTCAAAGTAATATAATAACGAAAAAAGAACTTCGATGCAGTTGAACGAGATCGTTTTTCAATCGAAGATTTTCTACATGTATTTATTAATTAAAAATTTTAGTAATTTTAATAATTCATCAGATGTCAAAAACATACCGATTTCAGCTAAAACGACAGAGTTTGATTCTTAGAGTTGATGGTAAGGATTTAAGGGTAGAAAAATGACCGATCGTCGAGTGCAATGTTTCTTGAACGTAGAATAAGTTGCATGATATTTAAAGCTTTTTATATACGAATACCATATGGTATCTTGATTATTTATTAGTCATTGGATTTATTATATTAAATTTATCCAGATATTATGAAGATTCCATTTCACGTCTAATATTTTTTTTTTTTTTAGTATAAAAATGGATTATTATGATTTTGTAGATGAAACATTAAATAATTCGAGTCGCAATATTAAAATATGCGAGAAGCCTGTTTACAATATTCAGATATGCATATTGGAAATTGTATATTTTTGTCACAGATATGGCAAGTATAGGTACTACATGTACATAAATAATATGGAGTGTAAAGTCAGAATGCTATATGCGAATATAAATTTGGCGATGTCAAAAATTGACAGAATTTATAGGATTTATTGGTGGATATTCTAGCATTTACAAAGTATGACTGAGATAGAAAGTAGATTTATTCTATCACAGGAAAAGAGAACCTTTTATTATATGGAATAATCCTCTCTTTTCCAGTCTTTCACTTTAACCTCCTTAAAGAAATCCCTTTGGTATGTAATTCCTTCTCCTTGGCTTTGATTTTACATTATTCTAATAGAGTCAAACAAACCATTTTTATAATCACATACAAACAACAGAATAAATAAACATATTCCGTATTTGTACAAAATGAATAATTATTTCTAGATAATATTCGATATTTGCGTTAAAAATATCAATTGATCTGTCGAAAACATATGAATATTAAACATTATCTGTGCAATTACAGAATTTTTACACCTATTACTAGCATTCTAAACATTAAAATATATATTAATATTAATATTTGAAATATTTGTTAATATTAGAAATCATTGAATTCGTCTTTTTGTTGGTTGCAACGCAGTATTAAAAAAAGTATTTACGAAGCTTGATGAAATTTGTGGGCAATTCGATTCGTTGAAATTTAAAAAGCTCAGAAGATTCTTTGACGTCTCTGATAAAATAAAACATGAAAATATGAAAAAAAATGTAATATATTTCATATGAAAAATTCTTTATTAAATCAACCGGTAACGAGATGGCTCTATTAGTAATTCTTATTGATTTACTGCATATGTTGCAAAGTTAATTAAAAATACTTTTCATTTAAATATTATACAAACGCTAGATATCCTATCTGTTACAGAATATTCTAAAAGTGAATTGGAAAATAAATATTCCGTTTAGTATCTAAGAAATATTTTATTGTCCTGTTTTAAAATCGTCTTTAGGGAAATTTTAACGATCCAAAAAATCTCAGTATGATTTAAGTTTGTTGCGACACTTACGACGCATTTTTCCTTCATGCCATGTTATTCTGCTAATTTACGATCGCTATATCCAGCCACGTTTGTGAAATCCGCGCAAAGCACTTTTACACGTTCACTCCTGGCTGACATTGTTTATTGTTCGCGGCTGTGCTCTCGCGCGGACCATGCGATTAATTTTTGTTACGCCGCACGTTCATAAATTCCTTGCACGGATTCATTTTTTTCTACGCCCGGAATTTATGGATTTTCGCCCCCCAAAAATATATTCTATCCGCAAACACGTTCTTAACAACTAATTACGAAACAATTCCTGCTGTTCGATCTATTCGCGCTATTCCAAATACCTTTCGCTTATTTGTCATTTATAGAACATTTCTCACGTGTATTTAACTCTTGGATATGTTTAAACAAATGTTACATTTCAAATTTGTAATAATTGTTCAATCGACATCGAGATTTCGTTAGAATTATGGAATCTCACGAAAGAATTGACAATTTTATCACGATTATAATTTCACAGTAATTTCATAGTTATCATCATCAAATTTGGAATTTGAGTTTAAGCGTTTCTGCGACTTCAATTGAAAGCTTGGAAGATTGCTGAAGTAATAAGTTTCTCAATTCCAAAATTGATTGCTGCTGATAGTATCTCAATATTCCGTATGTTAGAATGTACTCAATATGTTCGACACGTGCTTCTTTTAATCGGCAAACCGTTGTATCCGAATATTCACTGTACTAGCTCGAAGTTCGACAACATAACGTTGTAGTCTTTACCTCGAAATTCCATTCTCTCGACAATATTTGCCAATAACTAGCAGTAAGTATCTTCCTTTCAACGAATCCATAATTTATTCCGTAATTAATAATAATTTCGTATTATTGAGAAAAATAGCTAGTTTAGTTTCGAAATTGCTTTTCTTGTCAGATCTTGATGTTTAATAATCTCTAATAACTAATCAGGCTCATTACGAGTGCTCGCGTATGGGTCAGAAAAATCCACGACAGAAGCATGGTATTCGGAAAGAAACGAGTTTCCGTTTCGTTAACTCCGATTAGTTTCCGACATTAATTGATAAATTAAAAACGTTCCAAAATTGTTTCGGTCGTTTTAAACGTATTAATTAAATACCTGAAAAAATCAATTCAATTCCCATTCACCTTTTCGATTCTCTTGTCCTCGCGATACTCAAACGATCAAACCCGCTCTCGTGCACCCCTTCTCACCCCTTCGCTAATAATTCCGCTGGAAAATAGAATCGAGAGTCGTGGATACGCAAACACGATCCGAACTGTACCTGCTGCGGATATTTCAGCGTGCAGTACAAGCTGATTGCATTTCGACCGCATAAAAGATTCCATTCCTACGAGAGGGTGGAAAAGGGGTTTACCTTTCGTTGCCTTCGCTGCTTCTCGCGAAACCTGGATCGGCTTCTCCACGTTGGAAAATTTATCCAACCGGAAATTAAACCGACTACTCGGACGATTCGTCCATCTCCCTTTCGTCGTCTCCTATTTCTTGCCTCTTGTCGTTTCTTCCTCCCCTTCGTCATCCCTTGCTTTAGCTCGCTTCGATGGTAAGTTCGGATTACGCTCACAGGTGGATACAAGGTGAAATTGGAAGTTGTCGGGATGTAATGGCGTAAGATGGGTTGGAAAAGCAAAAGGATGAGAATGTTGGTTACTTTAGGATCGGTACATTACAAGCTGAGAATTTTTGCGAGCTTTAGTTTGTTTCTAGAATTGTTTGTTTCTTTCTTTCTTTTGTTTTGTTTTTTGGATAAATTCTGAGTTTTGAGAGAACGAAATTTTGTAGATTGATTGTAAGTGGAGAGAGTGAGCTTCAGTTTGCTTGGAGAGCTTCTGACGATGAATTCCGAGTCTTTGTGAACGAAATCCGCGAAAAAATGGAAATTAGTAGGTGGCAAATAATAGTTCATTATAGTGACTACTAATAGATATCCTAGTGACGAATGATGGTAAAGGTAGAATTGGCAACACGTTTACTAATTTAAGTGATTCTTACAATTCATTAATTCGCTCCAGGCTCTCTTCGATTTAAACAAATTAAAAATGTCCTTGTTGCATAATAGTTGCATAAGATAGTTTTCATCGCTTTAATCGTTTTTACCATGATCGACGTTAGAATGCTACAGCGTTTACTGTAGCGTCAATTCATGATAGTGGAATGTCTTGTACCCTCAATCTGACCGGAACTTCGCCGATTGATCGCCATAGAAAACGAAGATAAATCACCTTACTTGTAAGGTGACTTCTTTTCTACTCCAAAAAAGGACGCGTAAGAAATCAGCCTTGCAATAAAGACGGTTTCGAGTGAATAGTACCAAAAATCTTTTAAATTAACTCATCGAAATCTTGTTAATCTTCACTGTGTAATTTAGATGGAAGGGAAGTAGCAGGGGAAAAATGTTAAACAAATTCTTATAATTTTCATTTGTTACTAAAAAGATCGCAAATTAAATGGTAGATTAATGGAAGAATATATAACGATAAAAGAAACCCTTGGAATTTTCTTCCATAACTGAAACATTCAAAAATATTAAAAAACAAAACTCGTTGGTGCGAACTGTTCAAAATAAAAACTACAAATTAAACAGTGCACTAATACAGTATTAAACGAAACAATAAATTACACAACAATAAATTACAAAGATTTAATATTGGAAATATTATTTAAATCCTAAAACTTCAACGCTTTCGTAGCTATCATAATGTTAGAATCAACGTTCGATAATACAAATTGCCTAAAAGAGAAATTACAGATGAAATGTTGCCAACATTGATAATCGAATTACCAACCCAGCGTTCATGTTCAAAAAATTAACCAACGTCTAAATAAAATATGCATAAAGAAAACTGCGTAAATTTCCCTATAAGAACCGTTTTCCCCTCTTATCGCTACGTGTCTTCAAACAGCCTCACCGGTTCAATAAGAACCAGCTATCTATTCAGGTCTGCGGAAGGATCTGTCGACGTTTCTCGATTCCATTCGCGCGCAGCTTCGAAGCAGGAAACAGTTTCATCGGCGCGGTTCTCGCTAATCAGCACTTTGGCTGGGCAAACGCTGATGAAAAATCCTCATAGCAGTTGGCCGTCTTATCCTACCTCCCCCCTCTCTCTCCTTTTTCCTCCATCTTACTCTTCTTCTTGAAGCAACCTTGTGTCCCGAGGTTGCTCCTGCCGGAGCTGAACAATATCCTTTCTTCGCGACGACGTAGAAAATCGAAAAGTCGGCTGCGAGACGAGCGAAAGAAAAGAGCCGAACGAGAGGTAAAAAGGAGACGTTCCCATTCAGCCGTAGCTTAACAATCTATCCTTTCAGAACGACAGCACATCCTCCTTTCGCCTCCCTCGCCTCCCTCGAGTCCTTCGAAACCCGCTGCTGTCGTTCCTTGCCACCCACCTCCCCCGTACTCCACCCTCCTTCCTCCTGACTTCTCTCCGCGTTTCCTCCTCCCCAGTTGCCTCCCGAAACCTCCATTTCTCCGTCTCTCTATTTCCTGCACTCTATACACCGTCCGCTTTCGTTTTATCTCATTTCTAGCCGCTCAGGCATCGATCGATCGAACGGAAGGGTTAAGCGTGCGGAGAATAGGAGATGGTCTTTTTCCACCACCTTCTGCAAAGGAGGGTTGGCTCGTTCCTCAGAATTAGGCAATTGGAGGACGATAACGAAGATCCTCTCCGACTAGGACTGCAAGGATCGTGGCTTCGTGTCTCTGGAGTTCAGCTAGATGGGTAATCGTGCATCAGGGATTTTGTTCTAGTTGCCTCTTTTCCATCGTTCCAGGTAGTTTACGACGGTTGTTGCGGGTCTCTATGTTGTACAGACGATTCGAGTTTCGTGGATGTTGGTAGATTGTATGTTGGGTTACGTTTGATTTGGTTGGATGGTTAGGATCTTTCTTCGTTGTTCGCTTTGGGAAGAGCTTGTTCACCAGTTGCTTGGAATTTCCAGGCGCCGGAAATGGATAGTTAGGGGTAGGTTAGATATGTAGAGGTTGGATGTTGTTTTGATTGCGTGTAAGGGTGTTTCATTTTGGATTCTCTGTTTGGATTGTCAGCTCATGTAGCTACTTTGCTTGAATATTGAAATTGTACGTGGATTTTGTATTGCATCCTTCTCAGGCTAGTTAAGAGTTCAGATTATTCGAGGTTTCCAGATAGTACAGATAAAAGGTACATGAATGGTGTTGCAGTATATTGGATTACGTATCATATGATTTTGCAACTGGCAGATTTTATTTTATCTTTTTCATTTATCGATTTTGCAGAGTAGAGGCAAGATCGTTTTTGAATTTTCGAAATAGTAGAAATTATTAGAGGTGCGTACGTATGGTCGTTAGATTAATTTGACCAATATCTCAAATTTAACGGTTCATCCAAGGATCCCTAGTTTTCAACGTATTCTCATTTCATATGCGTTATACGTATATCAATTAATGCGTTACATGTAGCTCATTTACGCTTGTAAAAATCGAAACGTCGCGCGTTTTATTCCTTTGCCGTTTCACCCTTAACGGAAACGTCCATTAATTGATTTTCATTCTCGTGAAAACCCACGACTCTTCCATCACTCGTCTGCGCTACGTAAAAGTTTCATCAAAAAGGATACAGAAACTTTCGCAAAAAATGTCAAACTGTTACGCAAAATCTGTCAAAAATTGCCATTTCACTGAAACAAATATCAATATCGCTAGAGATGCATCTCACATGATAGTTTTTTTCACCTAAAAAATAAATACATCATGAAACATGGAAAGAAAAGCGGTATCAACGATTCAAAAAGATGATTTGGACCGGGATGCAAGCGATCGTATCGTATCGAAGCTTCGAAAGGATTTAATAGGAATGAAAAAGAGATCCGAGATTCGAGATGGAGCTGTGTTTCGATATAAATTGCTATCTGAGCGACCGATATATCGAATATACGTGTAACGCTACGCTACACGGTGAAACGACAAACAGCGCGAAGATGTTATCGAGCGTTTAAAAAACGCGGTCCCTCGCCAAAGTGAAAATTAACGATCCGTCTGCGTGTTCCTGTTGCCAAGTGGGGACACACTTCGAGTGCAAGTTACAAAAGCCTCCTCGGTCTATTGTTTATGCGTCCTTTCGCGTCGATAACGAAATAAAAAATAAAAAGAGAGAGAGAGAGAGAGTCGAATCGCGTACAAAGGGAAGCAGAGAATTTCTTTGATCTATTGATGGCGTTCCGGTCGAGCTACGCTGTAATAAATGTTTTCATATCCACGGCAATCTTGGCTCGTTTTATCTCGTTGAAATACGAATTGGAGAGCAGTTGGAATGGATCAGGAAAAAGTAGAATCGATTGATATTGATGAGGATAATCTTTTATTAAGTGGGCTAGAAGAGCGGTTAAAAGATGTTTTTCAACGTTTTATTAGAATTTTAGTGCATGATTGGGAAATATATTGGATGATATTGCAAATGCACGGCGAATACGGCGAACCGAGCTTTATGATTAGATTGATGACAAGCTTCTGGTTGGTGTTATTATTATTTTGAGATTATCGCCAATATCTAGTCACCGTTTGAGAAACCTTCAGGCTGTAACTTAAGTTCGAAGAGTTAGGCTAATAATTTCTCCCTAAATATGAAAAAATGTACAATAGTAGAAGCCATCAGGTTTCTTCTAGAAAGATGCTGAGACTAAGTCGCTAATTTTGGATTAGGAATTGTTCTCACTTTTTAGAGATAAACTACAGTTGTAAAGTATATTTGTGTTGGAATATATTATGTAGTGGAGCAAACGAATGTTATTGCGAGTAAGACACAGGGAACTCGCCCATCGATGTTAATATATGTTAAATGTATTAACACGTTGTTCGCCTTAAGCTTGCGTAGTACGTTTGTTTTCCTTCGTCTCGACTATTTTCTTTTCATTAGCTAAAAGTTTCTCATAAAAGACTACGATATTCGATAATATTGTCATACACAATTTCAAACTCTTCAGATTTGTAACATTCTAATTTATGTAATAATTATTCTGATATTTGACAACATTTTATATTAGTTAAATATTTATTCTTGCAATATAATTTCTTATTAATAGGTTTATTTATTTCTATTTATGGATATGTCATAGTATTTTTTTATTCTTACATATTATGCATGTATTTCTTTACAAATATATTATGGTGTGTATTATATACCATAAAAAGCAGGAAAAAGAAGAAAGACAGAAAAATAGGAGAAAATGAAAAATAAGAAGACTATGGAAGGGGAATAGGAATATAAAGAAGGAATATTCCTGTTTAAGTAGAAGGAAAGAAAAGTAAGAGAATAAAATGCATAAAATAATACGTTCCCTACGCGACGCGTTTGTATGCTGATGATCTGAAAAAAGTACCAACTAGTAAGTCAAGTGAAATGAGCAGTTAATTAATAAAAAACACTCGAAGATGAATTCTAACGTAAAATCTAGTTCCTTAACAAACGAGGATGTAAAAATCTGATTTCTTTTGACGAACGGAAGTACCAATTTTATTGTCTTATTTGCTTCTCGACGTACTTGTAGCGTGATGTTATTAAATTTGAAAAATACAACGTCGCGAGGAAGCTGGTCTACTGGAAATCGAAATCGGAACACAGTGAAGTAGAAAAACATAAAGAATATTCGGAGTGAAATATAATATTTTAATTATTATATATAATACAAAATAGTAGGTTTAATTAATACAAATATCATACTATATTTATTGCGCTTTTAAACAATGCCGATGACGAATTCAATACGTACTCAGATTTATCCTGATTTGAATTAGTTAACATTAATAAATATCAAATTATGAATATGACACGTAATTAAATACCAGTCGAATATCGGAAAAGTGTAACGGAAATATAAAAAAAAGTTATTTTAACAAAACGCTATCGGAAAATTTTTAAACTCACAGCTTTCAATGCCATCCGAATTGATAATCGTAAACAATATTTTACGATCTCTACAATATCAATATCGTCCGGAAAAGATAGTTATATATTTTTTTAAATCAGCTAACAGTAACTAAAAATATAAAAAATACGTTTAATTTACATTTAAATAAAGAAAGAGATGAAATAAATAAACGTTATAAATAGTACAAACGTTCAGACGCGATTAAATTAAATATCTAGACGTATAGTTGTCGCCTTTGCTTCCATTAGAGTTCCTTTCGGAAGGCGAATATACAGTGTGCCGCTCGACGAATTCTAATAAAAGCAACCGCAGTTGGTGAACAGGCGACAGCGAGGAAACGAATGGCCATTGGTAGTAGCACGTAAGGAAACGACGGTCATTTCTCAGTTAGAAATCTGTCGCGATAATTCAGCGACTCTGAGAATTAGCCTTAAGAAGTTTCTCACGTTCCACGACACACGCTAATAAATCGCAATAGGACGCGTTTTCAATAGTATTTTGGCAAGAACTTCGTATCAAAATTGAGGCCAGGCAAGAAAATATCGTAGGAAGGAGCAACTAGGTTTCCTTTAGAAAAGTAAGAGGACTATTTAAAAATAATATTCTACGTCTGTACAAATTTATAAGAGACGAAGAAAACACAAAATAATTAAATCGTATTACGAGTTGAGAAAAAATTAATGAAAATATTTTCCCCTGACAAAACCTACGGAAATCATTGAGATTCCAAATAAATGCAATTATCAAATTATTGTTAGTAGAGTTATTGTTGAGAATTGTGGATCTTAATCGCCGAAATAAAAGTAAAGGATCACTAAGGTTACACTTAGAATTCATATTAAAATAGTTTTAGATTTATTTAATAAACGATTTCCAGGATCTTCGTCGATATACATTTGCACGCGTCTCACCATCTTCCATACCACACTGCCAACGGAACAGTTGCATTCATCTGTTTTTCGAGACGCCACGCTCACACATACTTCACACACTCATATTCACATACGTTTGTCACTACTACACGGCCAATCTAGTCTAGCACACAAAATTATACATATTTCAATAGTTATCGTACTGATATATAAAATTGTTAAAATTGTCAATTTAAGAAACGTACATTTTTATGATGAGATATAGACAACCCGTTAAATGATTAAATTTTACAATTAATACGAACACGTATAAACTTTGAAAATTCATAGAATTCATAGTAGAATATTACATAAAATTTAAAATTATAGAAATTATTGAAAATTCTGCAAGCGCGAACCAAGAAATAGCTCGCAGACACAATTATTTATATTTCTATATTTCCTTTGCTTTTTTCATTCTCAATGTATCAAAGTAACTCGGTTGCATATACACAGAACTTATCATTTTATTCTTATACGATTCTCATATTATAACGCAACACAAACTACTCGAACAAGTCTCAATCTGATTTACCTTTCCATTTGACTGATGCAAGCTTGTCCATACGCAATATCGAAAGCGTCGCGACGCAGACAGACGCGAAATAAGCCCCTGATTCTCAAGTGCAATCGAGGTTCGACGCGACTAACTCGATACGAGACGCTTTTACATTATATAGATACGTATAAAGTTATATTCGAATTATATCGTTGACAAAGCTCGTCTACAGAATGAAAAGTCAAGCTCGCCAGCTCGTCGATATCGACTTTAATTGATATGTGCGTCGACGAGACAATGTACAGGGTGTGACTTAATAAGGGAGTTGGTTAATAAAATCACAAGTGAATCGTGTCACGAATATTCGAACGGCGAGTAACCATTGGATTTTCGTTGAAACTAATTGCTCGTTTTAAACAGAATGCAATTTAATAGAATTACGTTCGTAAAAGAATCTGTGCGATTACTTTAATATTACGTAGTAGGTACAGTTATGTACACTAGCCTATTGCTATTACTATGTGTTACGCCGGCCGACACTCTCGACCTCGACCGGACCACACACCGCTGGCAGGATGATATTCAGATGTTTACACATCCGTACTGCGTATCCTCAATAGCCTTAAGGACCCCCCCCCCATAGCTCTCGGAAATTTTTAACTAAAGCCACTCGAACCGCCGAAACAGATCTTAGCAGTCCGTTCCTAGAAGTTCATTGTTTGCTCAGGGAAGACAGTGGAAGATCGGCTTTGTCACGTGCGACACTTCCCACTCTTGCCGCCTTTCTCGGTGACGATTCG
>JACXIT010000092.1:2315237-2413993 GCA_014737525.1 Bombus difficillimus | reverse complement strand
AGTATCGTAGCAACGCTCGCTCGTTAGTCACCGTTCGAATAGATAACACATCTGTATCGAGTTCATCCATCAAATCAATCTTATACTTATCCTGTACACACGCACCAGCGTAACTATCATTTTCAAAAACTGTTGGAATAAACCTCAATTTATATCATTCAACTTAGTGTAAATTCAATTGAAGTACCCTTATTCTCCTAACCGAAATAAGGGATCGATCATTTCGCGGCGTCGATTGTCTAAATCGTAACGGGAATTTACGACTCCCGTTGACGTGCTTTCCCGTGATCGCGTCTCTCCGCGAGTGAACGAAACACTATGAAACGTGCAAATATATATTATAGAACGTATATAATATATAAAAGTGTACAGAATGTTAAAACTCGTTAGAATATTTAGAACACAAAGCAAATCTACATGTTGTTTCTACTTGTTTAACTATGTTCACTCTGCGTTATTATGCGATAAAAGTAATTTCTTAAAGCCACTCCGTAGTAGTCAGTAGTTGTATGGAACCCTTGTGTTTAATTAGAAAACTTATAGGAATCTTCCAGCTCTGTGTAATTTTTAAATTACTGTAGGAATAAAGAAGATAAGTAAAGGAGATTTTTCCGGAACGATAAAAAAACATCGAAATTAATTGGAATTTAATAAATATTGTACATTCGGAACTTTTAACTTTGGAATATTTAACTGCAATTTGTAAACAATCTAAATAGAGAAATAATTAAAAATAATTAAGATTCATGCTCGCTCTGGTATATGTTCGGATAAGCACTAAATTGCACGTTTGCAACAATTACAATTTGATAAAAGAAAAAAGAAAAAACGTAAATAGTATTAATGTAATAGTATATTATGTAACATTATTAATAGTAATAATAGTATCAATGTTACCATTATAAGCCTAACAGCCAATATATTGCAATAAATTGACTAAAATGTGCTTCTACTTATACACGATAATACGCACAGGGAAATGGAACGTTAGCGACGCAAACGTTGCATAGTTGAGTTGACGCGGCACTTTTAATTTTGCGTGGCAATGTGGCTATTACCAGCCGCGATTCGGCTACGCGACGACAGAGGGGAACTCGATTATTCCCATTCGGTCAGACATTCGTTTCCTGGTATCTGGTAATCGGCAACAGCGCTCGTTCGTTAAAGAGTCGGCGAATTTTCAATTTACGGTCGACGAAAAACGCCGATTAACGCGCACCCGGTTATCGAACTTGCATCGATTTCGATTTGACCGTCGGACAAAAAAATCGCTCCGTTCCCTGTTGCCTATGTATGTTCAACGTTCGATGTCGAGAAAGAAAATTTCATCGTGTTCAAGCGACATCCTTTCTGAAGGAATTTTTAATTAGAATTAATTTCCCAGCAATGGTACTTGTTGTATATATATATATCTGGCCGATAGAATCAAAGCGTATTAAGTTACGATTTTCAAACTTTAGAGGAGAGCAAATCAAAGTTGCAGAAACCTTGTAACTTCGTGATCGTTGAACGCATACAGAATTTTTGCCTAGTTTATACGAACATAGATAAAAATTGTAGAATTTTGTTGCTTAGAAGTGAATTCGTGTACTGGACATTGTTGCTCTTTGAAATGAAAAATACACTGTTTGTCTTGAAACGAGATACAGATTTGATATCATTTTTGCATTATTATGTGAAAAACATGAGGCAGAAAAATGTTCACTAGCGAGAAGAGTGAAACATTTGATACGAGAAACATGTAAAATGTAATTTTGTTAAAATGATCGGGTGAGTACACTCAGAATCTGAGCTCCAAATTTATAGACGAAGTAAATAATGTAAATTATTCAAACTTTGTCGCCTTAACCACTATTGGGCATTACTACTACCTCTTCATTTACGCTCTAATGATTGCAACAAGTATTTACACTCGCAATATACGTCATTTGTGTAGCTTTCAAATGTTAGGTCGTCCGAAAAGTTTCTTACGTTTTATAAGGAAATAATAGATGCACAACATTTTATATTATTTTATCGAATTACGTACGATTCATTTTGATCTATCAAGATAAAGATCACAAAGTTCGACAGATTAGGTTTCATGTTTGTATAAAGATGCATCGTTGTAAAAGACGTGTCTGTAAAAGAAAAACACTTTTCGGACAACGTAATACCTGGAACACAGACTATGATAAAAAGGAAAGCAGGTTTCGATGACAAAATTCAGAATGTAAAGGGTTAAAATTGGTGATCATTGAAAGATGTTCCACAATAGACGACACCGTGTTACGCCATCGAAGGATACGTCGTGCCGTATCTAAACATATCAATGATCAAGGAATTTGCAAATTTCAAAATTGCTTTTCATCGGATGACGTTTCACCATCGATCAGAAGGTTAAAAAGTACATCGATCTCGACGGTTGGACGAACGTTGATTCATCGTTGGCGGCGATTCTAACTGTCGTTAGCGATTCCTCGCTGTGGATTTTAGCAATGGGTTCGTCGTATATCACGGGGGGAGAGTGGTAGCCTGCTCGCCGAAATATCAAGCTGACACGCTTGGTCGTTAACGGAAGAACGCTCTCAGACGCGTCGTCCCGATCGCTTTGATGAAAGATTTATGAGATTTACAACGAGCCGTGGCCGGGACGCGCAATCAAACCGAGCACAGCTCTCGCGAAAATAGCTGATGTCGGCGCACCCTGCCACTGCTGCCACGATCGCGCGATGAAACAACAAATCAAGAGTTCCTGATAACGATCTCTTGTTAAAGATAGTTTTCGTTTAAAAGCACCGATGATTTCACGTTTTAAAGGGCACGCTGACGTTCGAATGTGTTGGTATGTACAATGGGTTTCATGATGTTTTATTACACGGTGAAATTTTATGGATTTTATTGTACAGTAAATTATAGCGTTAGTTAGTTTGTTGATATTTCTCGTAGGATAGTTGTTGAGAATTGTGGATCTTAATTGCCAAAATAAAAGTAACACTAAGGTTACACTTAGAATTCATATTAAAATAGTTTTAGATTTATTTAATAAACGATTTCCAGGATCTTCGTCGATATACATTTGCACGCGTCTCACCATCTTCCATACCACACTGCCAACGGAACAGTTGCATTCATCTGTTTTTCGAGACGCCACGCTCACACATACTTCACACACTCATATTCACATACGTGTGTCACTACTACACGGCCAATCTAGTCTAGCACACAAAATTATACATATTTCAATAATTATCGTACTGATATATAAAATTGTTAAAATTATCAATTTAAGAAACGCACATTTTTATGATGAAATATAGACAACTCGTTAAATGATTAGATTTTACAATTAACACGAATACGTATAAACTTTGAAAATTCATAGAATGCATAGTAGAATATTACATAAAATTTAAAATTATAGAAATTATTGAAAATTCTGCAAGCACGAACCAAGAAATAGCTTGCAGACACAATTATTTATATTTCTATATTTCCTTTGCTTTTTTGATTCTCGATGTATCAAAGTAACTCGGTTGCATATATACAGAATTTAACATTTTATTCTTATACAAAATTATAAATATCTCAATAATAGTATTTCGTGTCGATTGTTGTAAAAAATGTAATTCGTGGAATGCGGTTGGTGGTTCTTCGAATATTTGTATAGTATGATTGAACACACTCGAGACTTAATGTTCTTTCAATGGACAATCGAACTGAATACTTGGATGAAAGAAGATACAGTTTGTTCTCCTTTGTGGCACGTGAAGTATTATACTACTTCGTCAGACATTTAGAGGATGAAGTTTAGGAAGCTGCAAGTTGGAGCTAACAAAGAAGATACATTAAAATTGCGCCTTAATTGAAGATCGTTATTCCAGCCCTTCGTTAAATGGTCTCATCTTCTTAATGCTCTCCAATAAAACATTAATCCATTATAAATAACTTGAACTTCGATCTAATACCGACTGTAAATTCTAAGAAAATATCTTGAAATTGCACTTCGCTCAGATGTAATCAGACCTTACCCTCGCTACGATTTCGATAAAAATATCAGACGATCTCAAATGGCAGGAATTTAAATCTGACAGCAAAATAATTCGAACCCGACAACAATTCTCAAAAAATACAACAGTACAGAACATTGTTGAAATAATCGCCACGCTTCAATAAAAATCCAATCACCTCCACGTAGCGTAGATTTGAATCTAATACCGACATAAATCTAATAAAAACACACGCAAAAAAAAAAAGAAGGAAAAAATAAAACAGAAAAGATACCTATTAAAAAATCATTTCTATAAAAAAGACCACCGTTTTGCTGGTTCCGCCAACCGCTCTCCGCCTCGCAGCGCCCCAATAAAATCTCAATCCGCTCTAAACCCTGGAAAATAGCCTGGCGAATAATCGTACAAGTGGTCTCGTTCCAGCCATAAACGTTCGCAGACATCTGGACGCGTCGGGACGCGACGCGACGTCGTTCGCGTGCGAGATGCTCCGCGAGATAAATGAAATTCATAAGACGACTGGTTCGCTATCCTCCAGACGGGACTTTCCCGGTCTGCAGGTTTGAGAAACGGTGGTTGGCGAGCAATAGTTTTGCTCTCAGCTCGAGATTTCGACGAAGCGAGGGGGTTGGAGCGGGGTCACAGAGGCTCTCGGCCCGTGCAACAAGTGATGCTATTAGGTTGGCGGCGGAGGGTGAAAAGGGGGCCTGCGAACGGCGAATCATAATGCATAACTCTTGGCCGTCCTTGTCTTACCCCTCGGGTTCAGTTATTCAACTTCCAGCAGGTTACCGTTGACGCTCACCCCGAGGTTTCTCCAGGAAGCGGAAGCTGTCGATCGATCCCTGTGACGTGTTGCGTGCCGCCGAGATTGTTCTCTGTGCAAAGGAATTATTTTTCTTAATTATGCTTTTGTTTTATTCCCTTTCTTTATGTTTTTTCTTTCTTTTTTTTTAGAGTAAGAAGAAGTGTGATTGTACAGTAAAAGGGGATGCAAATTATTTCCTTTGTTGAATCTTTGCTTTTTGTAATATTAACTCTCACGAATTAGTTTCTTATTCTTCTCTATATAATTTGGAAAATAGTTGGTTCTCGAGTTTAATTTTTGACATGGTACAAGCTGCGCAAAGGGAAGAAGCTATTACGGTACAATTTGTAGAAGGAAAATGCAAAATCCTTGTTCCTGTTTGTCGTGCGACGATCTGACTGTCCAACTTCTAGAGTTTCCCGTGTCTGACTAGCGACTGAGGCATTCTACTTAAAACTCGATTAACTTGTTTTCCTTGTAAGTGGATGTCTCTTTACCAACGGTTTCGCTAGAAATGTATTAAACACAGCAATTTTTAAGAAGAGAAATAAAACTTAAGACGATGGTCTTGTAAATTGTTTATCTCTATAGAATTTCTTCAGTTAGATTCAAAGACTAATTTGTAACTTTTCTACAAAATTCAAGTCTCCTGAGTATACTATGTACCATAGTATTAAGCAATAAAATATTTCAAAAACCTCGTTAGAGGGTTGTCAGTTTGTCAACCCAGTAATTCCACATTTATCGATTTATAAATTTCCCTCGAATTTCGTGAACAGTACAGAAACTACCCTCTCAAATATTTTCTATTTCTGGTCGTAATAATTCTATACTTTTAAGATTGAAAATGAATTCACACTTACCAATATATGTGCAACATACAAAACTACCTTCCCAAATAATTTCAGCCTCAACAATACTAATAATTCAATACTTTAAAGCTCCTGGCATATCACAATTAAAAATTAATTCAGATAGCAATTTCCTCCGAAATACTAAAATATCCGCAACATACAAAATCTATTCTCGCGAATATTTCCAATTTTTCGTCCCAATGATTCTATACTTCAGAGCTTCCGTCATATCACAATTAAAAATTAATTCACGCATCAATTTCCTCCGAAATACTGAAATATCTGCAACATACAGAAACTATTCTACCGAATATTTTCAATTTCTCACTTCAACGTTTCCACCTTTTAAATTTCCTTCGCGTCACAACCAAACATAAATTCACACACAATTTATCAATTTCCCTGGAACTGCTAATGCGCTATGTACTGCTATATAACCGCTACATAAATTTCGCGTCACACAAAACCGATCCAACTCTTCTCTTCGCCCTCTTCGTGTTCCAAGCGCTTCAATTAATTCTCTTCACCGGAAGCGTTTCACCGCGGCTGAAGAGGTTACCGATGACCCGATCCTTCGTTCAGCAGCAAGAACCTAGCTCCAGATAGCTGTGATTTTTTCGCGGTCTGGAAGTCCCTCCAACCTCTGCTAGAACATTTACACCGAGCTCCGGCTTCTCATTAAGCCAGCTTCGTCCTCTCCAAGTGTCCTCCAGAGTGTCCGCTATGACAATCGACTGAATCGAAGATGAACCGTCGGAGAAAATAAATTCTCATTTTTAGTACCTGGCTGCGTCGGTTGGAAAAGGAAAAGGCGAAGAGTTGGAGAGGGACAAAGAAGCCACATTATGCGAGAAGGGTGGAAATGGAGAACGTAGAAAACGGAGATTGCTAGGTATTCGCGGCCCTGGCGATCTTATATCCGTCACTTATTACGTTTCACGGCGGTCGTTTCACTCGTCGCGTCTTTACCGAGTCGACCGATAATTTTTATCGTGATTTTCGATTATGAAAATTTAGATTTGTACGAATAGATCGCGACAGATTATGCATTCATGAGAAATTTAAAGGCACGAGAATGCACGAAATCATAGATAAATCATACATAAGTAATACAGCAACGGATAAAAGAGAATTTAAAATTGATTCACTATAATATACAGAAGGATATATAAAGTTTCAAATCGTTGTTTTCGTATCGAAAGCTTTTTATCGTATCGATGATTCATCCACCGAAATACAATGTAATTCATTTGAAATGGTTTTTGATGAAACCAATAGATAACGAATTAATTTAATTACTACTCCTTATTGACTCACCCTGTGTCATATTTATTCGTTGCTCTTATCGTTAAAAATAAATTCGTTTTGAAAAATTATGATACCCTTGCAACTCTTTCTATTTTATAAACCTTTTTTTTATCCGCCACCGTATAGAAGTGTGCAGAGTACGAAAGAGCGAAAGACTTCCTCTGTTCAACTTCCGTTTCTTTAAACGTGTTCATGAAAATACCGATTTGCGCAAACATTCAAAGTCCATTTACGAATGTAACCAAAGGAATGTAACCTAGATAGAAATGTGGTTCATCCTTTAAATATTATGACGTGTGTGCTAGATACGCTTTACTTTGCACATTCTATACGTCTTTTATACATCTTTAATTCAAACATCTTATGTTTGCACATTTCGATTTCCCATAAATGCATAGACACGCACAGTTTAGCGATGATCTTGGTCGCTCGAGCGATTTCATGATTCTGCGATTGGATTTTTATTACACGAAATGGAATGATGAAATGGATTTTTGATTTTTAGATCTTGTTTTTCGCACTTCGGTAAGGAGCTAAGGATTTCGGAAGGATTAAGGGTTAAGGATTAAAGATAAGGAAGAAGTTAAGAATTCGGATAAGGAAGTTAGGGTAAGATAGGAAGCTAGTTAGGTTAGGATTCTTACTTTAATATTTCCTTGATCGCGCGTGGTCTGAATGAATAGTTCGAGCATGAATAGTAAGAGCAATTAAAACGAATAGAGTTTCCAATTCTTATTAGTACGCAGAAAATGTATATATAATTTACGTATTAATTATTTTCAGCATATAAAAAATTGCCGTTATCAGATTTGTTGATTTTATCGAAAATACAAATGCCTATTTTTATTGAGATGAAAAAGCAATTACCTGTATTTACATATTTAATAATTATTGTGTTGGCAACTAAGTGATTGCGGATTTTGTCATTAGATGGTAATTGCAAAATCTGCAATCACTTAGTTGCCAACCCAATATATGTGCTTGTTAACTTTCGACGTACTATTTTAATTCTAATGAACTGGGTACAACATATTTACTTACACGTTAAAAGTGTCCATTTTTATTTCTCTAAGTGAATGACTATATTTTACTCGCATCATTAAAAACAGAAGAAAATACTATGAAGAGAAATTTTTGAAATTTTGAAATAGAAACTTTTTCCATAAATAACAATAATTTATTGATAATCGTTTTGTACGTTATACTAATACGTGTCGTGAACTAGAGGAAATTGCAATACAAAAAATTGTTCCTCCCTCTTCAACCATCCTCTTTCTTTCTTCAGCTGGCAAAGCATCTACTAATCTACAAATTCCTTCACATGCTTCCAAGTCAAACGCTTCGAAAGCCAACCAAGTCTTTCTCTCTTTTATCTGACAAGCGAAAGGTTGAAAAGCTGCCACAGCGATTCCAGAGACTGACAACTGCAATCGTTTTCACTGATAAAGTGGGTGCGGAATTTAGATAAGGTTTAGCTAGCACTTTACGAACACACGTTTAAAAATGGTCCTAGTTTGTATCCTTTACCGGGACGTCCCTCGAGCGTCACATAAATTGCGTCCTGTAATTTCACCGCGTCGCTCCACACGGAGCTTCGATCATTCAGAAACAGTTCCAGCGAATTCTCGTTCGAACATTCTCTAAATTCCACCATGTAATATTTCAATATTCTACGCTTTTTCCAAATCTTTGCGTTTTTCTTCGATCCTTAACTGCACGATCCCTTCAAACGTAGGAAAACGTTTCGAAATGCGTGTGTCGGAAAATTACGGTTTTTGAGACTTACGAGAGACACGAAAATGCAGAAAAATAATGTAAGAAAGTTAGCCGATTACTGTTGCGTTACTTTATACATTTAAACACGAAGAATCGCGAATATATCAAAAATACTCTTCTGCGATTTTTATCATAGAACAATTTTATTATGACGGAAGAATTTTGAAGACCTCGCTTGACGCGTAAAATACGAAACGTAATCACCGGACTGTGTCGTTTTCTACGTTTATGTAAAACTTGAAGACGCAGGAGATGCACAGAATTCGTATTTAACGTAGCAAAAAATATAAGACAAATGTGTATGACATTTCTCGAAATAGGATATTTCTTATCGCTTGCAATATGTAAAACGAGTCTCTATCTAACTTCCATCCTTTTAATTACGTCCACAGCGGTATAAATTTGCATGAAAGTACGCGATCTAGTAATCGCTAATGGTGTCGTCGTTTCTAACGCTTACTAGAAAACAGGATGGCCGAAGAATTAAATAACAGCGAGTTATAGGTCGAAAAGGAGATAAAACGAGGACGAAAGGAGGGGAGAGGGCGAGAGAGGGTTCGCTGGAAAAGAGGAAACTGGAGGAGCTCGTTAAAGTGGTCGAAGCGACACTCCGTTCCGCTCTTCAGCCTTGTCGTCTGTCATGATGCACCGAGTCGTTGGTCGGTAAATTGGAAAGAGGCGACGACGAAAAAAAGCTCGATCTGCTCGGCGACGAGCGCACTCGTGGCATCTGATAAGGCACGGCTATTCAATTAGTGTCCCGTGAACCTGTGTGTCGATCGATAACGCCGTTATAAATACGCGTTGGAGGACACAGGAGGGGAAGGAAGGAAATGGAAACAGTCAGAGATGTATATGGGAACCCGGTGAGATGGATTTTGAAGAAGCGGGGAATGCGATGATTGAAAAGGGGGATTTTCGAAATGACTTTTCTCTCGAGTCTCTGTACGCTTGTAGATCGATGGGGATGAGAGTGGATTTCTCTCTTGCGAAAGCGGAATAAGGGTGTTAGGGAAAAATATAAATATTTGCTTGTTGTTCGTGGTTTAAAGAAGGATATATAATATATAAATAGCGTAGCAATACTAAGGTTTGTAATATTTAAACGTTTAAATAAATCGTCCCCTCCCAACACGAAAGAACGACGTAGCTAAATACGATAATATAAGGTTGTCCGGAAAGTGTCTTTCCTTTACAGACACGTCTTTTACAACAACGCATCTTTATACAAACATGAAACCTAATCTGTCCAACGTTGTGATTTTTAGTTTCATAGAACAAAATGGATCTTCTATTACTACTAAATTAATGTTTTATTGAAAAGTTATAATAAGAATACAGTAAACATCTTGATAGAGGATATTAATACTAACGATTATGGTTATTAGCAATCTATTCTCGTTTTCCATTAGGTTGTAACGTATGCAGTTGGTCACAAGTGTCTGATCGCTACGGTATTTTCTACTTAATTCTTAAAGTACACGTTCACATTGTACGATTTACGTTGTTGACGAATTATTATGAATAAATTTACGTTCGACTTGATCCCTTACTGTTTTATCGTTTTTAATGATATATATTAAATATCTAATATGATTAAATAATGAAATAATTTGTAGGAAACACATAATTATTTCAATACAATATCTAGTAAAAATAAGGTAATGTATTGCTTTGGTCGTTATATGTCCAATATTTTATTTAACTAATGGTCAAGCCTGCTACAGAACAAATTAATAAAGTTGGATCAAAGAACCGTAACATGCCGTATATTTATCAAACTAAAAAAGAACTTTTAATTCATAAAGAAACATTATGTTTTATTAGTGTCCAAGATTGTTCATTGTTATGTATTTATGGAAAATTTGATGGCTCAAAATTGCACACGATCTACACATATGCATATATAGAGTATTTGTTATAACTAGAACGTACATTTTTTATAAGCTTATATGAAATCCGCGAATGCAAAAATGTGAAAAATGCTTATAATGTGTACGCATATACGAAATTCTACCGAAAAACTCTCTATTTCTCTATTGAAATTCTATTTCGTCGATCATATTCATAGAAGTATAACAATATAAAACAATTTTCTATCTAAATTCCATTTGCATAATATAACTATACATTCGCATATAATGTATGATATACGTTCAGTCGTAACAATAGAAATATTTCGCAAGGATATAAAAATCCATGAAAATCCAGAGAATTACGACATCCCCACCACGATCTTTCGCCAAGCGACAATTGTGATCGATTTTCAAGCTTAGTCGCGATTAGTCGGGCCCAGGTAACGAGTCGAGGACAGTTTCGTTTGCTCTGTGTCGCGTAACGATGTCTTAACTCGCGTTATTGGATTTCATAATGAGTCGCTGTCGGCGTTACAGCTTGTTTACGCGACGTTACGTGACTCGCGCCCTCACCGGAGGCTTATTGTGTTTGCATTTAGACAAGTTCGGCCGGCTAAACAACCGTGACCTTTCACGTTTGCCCCTTTCTTTCTTCAGTTAATCGCGTTAAGCCGTACGGAGCTGGTCGTATCGCGAAACTTTCGATTAGTTACCGGTCTTCTCGATAGTGAAGTAAACGTGTTTTTCGTGATAATGGGGCAACTTTGGTGCGTTTCATCGTGGAGGTCGTGGAAAAACACCGAAGGCTGCTACGAACCGATGTGGAAGGTTGGTAAAAGTTTCCTTTTGTTTTACGTTAAGTGAGAAGTTCTGTGGAGAAACGACCGATACAAGTACGTCTTTGTTTTTTTTTTAATTGACACGAACATAGGGAATTACACGTAAGATTTCTTTAGACGACTTTGTAAAAGATTTTAGAGTTTTTTCGAGTGTAAGTAAATCAGTTGAAAAATAGTTAACGCGTTGTTGTAATGAATTTATAAAAGTCAAATTTTTTTAGACATTTTGTGAATGGTATCGATGTTATTGTGCAATTCAGATGTGCAAAGCGCGTTAGGAGAAACGTTTTAACCTCTTAATATTGAGATTTTATTGATTATATTTATTATTTTATTTATCATATGAGATTATTTTCCTTTTACATAAATTCATATCCCGTGAATATTGTAACGCGTTTATTACATTTTCGTTGTTATACGGTTGTACGTTTGCTGAAAAAGAAAACGTATAAATAGAAAGTACAAACCATTCTGTGTCGAATATTTTTTGTATAGTTTGTCATACGATTTGTTGTATACTTTCGATTCATGAACATGTGTTAGCGTCAAGGAGCCATCTGTATTGCGAAAAATGTTTGAAAGTAAATATTTAATTAGCATGACATTTTATTAAATTTCATTGGAAAACGTACAGTGAAAAGTATATTCCTTCCCTTAATGAAAATTCTGCTCTTGATTTCTGTCGTCTGTTATCGGTACCTTGTCGTACCATCAAAACAAACGCTTCGTTTCCCGATTTCTTCTGCGTATCTCCGTACGTTTGTTATCATTCTGCTCATACAGCTCTTACATATTTTTTTCAAGTATTTTGAAACGACAGATCAATCGCATTTTCTCATACATACAGTTATTTACGAAATTATTCTTATAACTTGTAGGCATTTTTTATCAATACATATTATATTTTGCCTTGTGTTCTTAATATGAGTCTAATACAAAATTGTTCTTATAACTTGTAGGAATTTCTTAAATACATGTTATATTTTGCCTTGTGTTCTTAATATGCGTCTTGTACGAAATTATTCTTGTAACTTGTAGGCATTTTTTATGAATACATATTATATTTTGCTTTGTGTTCTTAATATGAGTCTTGTACAAAATTATTCTTATAACTTGTAGGCATTTCTTGTGAATACAAATTATATTTTGCCTTGTGTTCTTAATATGAGTCTAATACAAAATTGTTCTTATAACTTGTAGGAATTTCTTAAATACATGTTATATTTTGCTTTGTGTTTTTAATATGAGTCTTGTACAAAATTATTCTTATAACTTGTAAGAATTTCTTGTGAATACATATTATATTTTGCCTTGTGTTCTTAATATGAGTCTGATACAAAATTATTCTTATAACTTGTAGGAATTTCTTAAATACATGTTATATTTTGCCTTGTGTTCTTCATATGAATCGTATGCGAAACACTTAAAACAAATTTGAAAATGTACATAGAAGTTTCAAGATGTTTAGTGTAGGTGATTCTTCACAGAGATCATAACAATCTATATATATTATGTATCTAAATATAATAATTTATAAACAATCAATTATTCAGTATATCGGTACGCCTTAATGTTTATTGGAACTACTTTTAATACTCATTATACGTTTAATATAATTGTTCAGACTATACATATATTACATTTTTACCAACTATATATTTGGAATAAATCTCTTGTAACTTTTACATACATTTTCAGATTGGTTATCAATATTAACAATGTAGCCACGACAGTCGTGTCTCATTGTAATACTAACAAAATTTCAAATTTCATGTTTCATATGATACATATAAAACAAGCATACAAATTTCCTATGATAAATGTTCAAATATTTTCACGAGTTTAATCGGCTATTCCTTCAGCGTACAAATCTTCTACTAAATATACATTCGCAATAAATCCTTCCTAACTTCCACTTACATTTCCAAATCGTTTCGAAATGTAATTGACATAATCACGAGTCGCGTCTCGTTACAATACTATTATAATATTACAATAAAAATTTCAAAATGTTTTATATAACGCACACGATATTTGCATACAAACTTTTTACGGTCAGCCACTGTATGCAAAGTTGAATATTCCTCTAAAACGAGACATGAAACGAAACATCAGAACGCGTCGACGCATCTCACAAAAAAAAAAAAAAAAAAAGAAAAAATATGAAAGAAAGAGAAAGGGATCGTTCGAACGAACGAAAGGAAGGAAAAGGTCGGCACGTGACCGGTTTTGACCTATTATTCGCACGCAACCAACTGCGAGACCCTTTTCTCGTTATTCCTGAGCGCGGCGGCGTATCGACGCGCCCGCCGAGCGAACTTTCTTTGGTATTCAACAGGTGAGAGAACGCAGAGACGTTCGGATAAGCGATTTAGACGTATCGCGGCGGCGGACAAAAGCGGGGCCGAGTTTCTGCGATCGATCGATCGCGGCGAAGACTCGGCCCGTGGGGGACTTGTTAAAGTGCCAACGAATTCAATATCGTAATTTTCTGGCAAAGTAGATTTTCCACCGATTAAACCCGATCCTGTTCCGCCCCTTCCCTTTGCCCGCTTACCCGCAAAATCCTTTCGATATTCGCCGTAATAATGGTTTCCATTACCGGAGGGTATCCTTAAGCGAAAGCCGCCACGAAATGCATCGAGACATGTAATTTTCAGGATACGACGAGAATTCTTTGTCGTGTGGGTGAAGAAGTATTTACGTAAAGGAGTATCGAACGTGTCGAGGAAATTAAGGTACTGTAGGATTTTTTTATTTATTTAGAACGAATTAAACGGCAAACGATGGTTATTTAACGTGAACTAAATACAATAATGTGCTATAACTAAGACAACTAAATAGTTAATTTACAACTCTCGTCATCACGGTTCCAACGCTCTCTTTTACGCGGACCACCCTCCTTGACAACGTTAACAACACTTTCTCGCAACGCAGACCGCACTCTCTGACTTCTCAACTTACTGTTAATTCGTCTTTCTCCCTTAACCCTTTCGCTTCGGCAGTCCAGTCCGCCGAAGTACTGTCAGTGAACGGAAACGCGCGCAAGAAATACGCACAGTGTGCGTGGTTGCTGTATATACGTTTTCCTAAGTCTTAAATAACAATAATTCTTGTACTAACCGTATATGAAATATCGTCTCACTACCAATGGATTTAATAGATTTTTTAGCATGAAACAGTATACGATCGTTTGGATATTTGAAATATATTGCGTGAAACGTTTTCATGTTGTTTCAACAATGAGTAACTTTAAGAAGTGATTAATCCAATATGTCAATAAAATCAACAGAAGATGATCTGCAGATAACGAAAAAATATATTATTGACTACAGATAGCAGTTGTATATGCATCATTTGGATGTCGGATATATGGGTGTCGGACTCAGGAATCGTCGCGTGGTCGCCGCCTATATGCGGCGCTCGTACCCACAGGTCATCTCGCGGGTGCCGCCTATAAGCGGCGCTCGAAGCGAAAGGGTTAATCATCCCTTTGTCTTTTCTCATAGCCCCACCACTTACGCGTTTCGCAACCATTCACGGTGATAGTCACGTAGGGCTCTTTTCCGCGTAACTATTCGACTGAAGGACCGACGACATATTGATGGGCCGCTTGGTCCATTGAAGTTTCCAGACCCTTTTAGGCTTTTTCGCAACATTGTTTACACTCAATATTTCTTAGACGATCTATCTACGATATAACAGTACTGCGTTTCTTGTGATTTAGGGTGACATAGGGGGTAGTATCAGGTGGGTGCATATGAAATGTTTTTTCAAACGAAACTTCAAGTGTATGTGGATTTTCGAAAATATCAGATATTTGATAGAGCTGATCTTTACGTGATTACTCCATGTATCTTTGTTGAGGTTATTAGATGTATGTGAACAAAGAAACGCGTGGATAAATTGTAAGGTAGAAAATATATATTTTAAATACTGAAGTATAAATACAAAGAAAGAATACAATTGAGTTGATCCAGATCCGCACACTAGCAGCGTTACCCTCTGACTGAAAACGCTGAAGCCATCGTCGCCTGTCTACAGTTTATGGTCTGTCTTCGTCCCAGTCTTTTGTCTATACGCTGTCGATAGCATCAGTGCTTGAGAAAACTAAAAAACCAGATGTTGAGTTTTCTTAGAAGTGATGCCCACTTCAACAATTTTAATAGAAAATTAAATAATCTCAGTGTATATACATCCTCGCTAATTAATTACATAGATTATTTCTAGATAGCTCCAATAGTGTAGATCTATAAGAATCATCAGAATCCAGGAATTCTTGGAACTGGTTCCGATAATTAATGTGTTATGAAAAATGATCTAAGAGCAGAAACGACGATATCTTTAACATTGATGCTACCAAATGTAGTAGTTTGTCCGCTTTCGTTAATGCGGAACAGATTATCGTTTATCAGTCGCTGCAATTGCATAAGAGATCTTTCTAATCTTTCGAAGATTCAAGTTAAAATTCCAATTGATAGAGTACGCAAATGTTTGTCATCGATTAGCGAATACTCGAACGATCAATCATCGACAATTATAAAAGTGGAAAATTCGGACGTAATTCGTATTGCTTGGAAAGAGATATGAAACGGGTTCCACTTGACCGAAGTTTCCAATTTAATAACATCACGATACCAGGTTGCAAAAAGCTTCAAATCCCAAATCGTACGATTTTCTCGCTACGAAACTCTATCAAGCGACCAACGAACCTCTGAAAACTCTGAAAGTCGCCGAAAGAACGTCGCCAAACCGTCTCTAACGTGATCAAACCAAGCTATCCATCGACGTTCCCTTTCAACCACTCGACTCGAACCACTGCCATGAGACTGGCAGAAAAATACAGAAGAAAAAGGAAAAAGAAACAGCCCCTGAAAGGCTCCCTTTCTCGTGACGAATCGAATATCAACGAAAAAATCTCCCTTTTCCATGCAGTTCGTTGTAACGAACGTATAGCCATTCGCCGTATAGGCGAGTTACGCTCGCGATGCTCTCGACGCGTGTATATCGTAAAAACCACCGACGACGACGACGGCCAGAGGAAATCGTGTCGTCGTCGTCGGTGTTTCCCGTGCCCGGTTCCTGACTTCTTTTCACCGGTGCAAAAAGCTTTGAAAAACGAAAGGGAGAAACGGCAGAAGAAACGAAAGCGAGAGAGATGCCAGAGTAAAAGCATCAAACGTCGGCGCAAAGTGACAACCCCGGCGGGGCAAGAGAGGTTGAAAAAACCTTTTTTCCCTCGGTCGCATGATCGAACGAAATCTGTCGAGGCTCTGCACGCGTGTCTATGGTTACTCACCGCGGTGAGCGCGTTTCAGGCGAATAATGCATTCATGCGATACTGAAACGGTTGATCCCGGTTGTAGCAACGTTCCAACGTCGTCGACGTCGTCGTCGAGACCTTTAATAATTTTTTTTTCTGCCCTATCCATCTTGCTCTCGTATTTTCTCTGTACGCTACGCGCTATCGTTTCAACGTAACTACCGTTTCCTGGTTTACGTGGAATATTTCTCTTCTTCCCTTTCCCGTTTTGTGTGTGTTTTCGAGATGTGTCTCTCTGTAGGAAGATAGCGAGCGAACGAGGAAAGGGTGGTTTAATGGTTACGCAGAGTACAAGCAGCGGCTCTCGATTCGAGGGATTGAATGGGACTTGGCGCGATTCTATGGGGGTTCTTTGGTTATTCGTTCTGTATGCGGTTGATTTCGCGGGTGTGAAATTGGGCCGGGGAAAGGTCGATTTTTTGTTTGGCCATTTTCATGTTAATTTGACGATGATTGTATATATGTGAGAGGGGACTTTTTCCTGTGAAATTATTTTTTAGTTTGTGAGTAAGTAATTGCTCAAGTCATTGGTACAATTTGTATGTAATGATTGATAATTTGTATGTAACGATGAAAATTTTATTTGTAGGACTTTTTTAATTTATTTGCGTCTTTAATTTGCACTGTATTAAAAGTTACGATTTAGAGTTAGAAGACATAGTAACACGTCAGGAGTTAGTTTTGTATCGCAATTAAAAATTCCGTTACTGCTTAAAATATTAATCGCACGAATAGTCATAATTATATCAATGTAACGAATTCAGTGTATGATTAACAGGAACGTAAAATATTTCATAAAATAAAAAATTTGTAAATGAAATTCGCGATAAATCAGTATAATGGAAACAAGGGAAAAACGATCCATTTTAATAATTCTCGTGCACCAAATATCTTTTATGGTTGACACTCATAAAAGCTTGTACAATGAAACGTCAATTTTTCCGATATATCTTTTCACCGCACGAACGATACGACAACGATGCAACAACGACACATTTCTTTACAACAAATGAACGAGAGTTCTAAAACTCGACAGTGATCCATTGGCTCGGTGTATCGATCAAACCAATTTGTATTCGCAGCTACATGCAACGTAAATTGCAAAGCTAACCGAACTCGAGAGGATGTTGTAACGGGAACTCTTTCTCCATGAAATTGTCCTCCATGAAAATGCTTCGTTGTTATTGCATTTAAATTGCAAAAAATCGCAACGTTGCGGTTTGGCGTCGAATGAGCAACGATCCTGATGATTCCTCGTCCTCGAATTTTCGTGTTGGTCGCGTCAAAAGCTGCCGAAACGTGAAATGAAAGATTTTCTGCCAAAAAAATATTACTGACTTTGAAAAGAGCTAAAAAGTATGAAATAATTTCTATTTTATTTGTATTTTATCTACCTACATATGCAACAACGGTTAGATTATCCATTTAGTTACTAAACAGCATACTAATTATATTGCAACCTTTTCGAGAGGCGGCGAAAAATTAAAAATATTGCTTATATGGTCTAATTCTATTTCTAATCGTATAACATTAGTAATTGTAATGATTGCATCTCAAGTTAATAACAAGCTTACTGTATGTGTAATACCATTATCCTGTATACTATTAATATATTGAGCGTAATTTGTATATCGAACGATAAATGGAAGAAGTGAAAGTTGTAAATTTTTTTAACGCTTATATTATGTAGAATATATATAGCTTTATTCTCGACTGGAGAGTTGAGTTTTATATAACAATTTTTCGTAAGGAAATATTTTCTGTGCAATATTTTTCTTCTTCTTTTTCTTCTTTTATTCTTCAACGTGGCATCGACAACACGGTCATTAGCTACGGTTCTGCTTATATCTGGATCTCGTTCCACGTGTCTGTTGATTTGATAAATGTTCCATATCCTAACCATATCCTAACCATATTCTATATTCTCAGCAGACCGTAAAAAGTAACTATCCTAATCGCAAACATTGAAGTTTTTCAATTTTTCTCCGTCACAAGCTTCCTAGCAAAATATTCTCGAAAATTTTCATCTCGGGACAATTTCCAACTATCTACTTCCTATCAAACGGTTGAGCTTAAATTCTTTTCGCCCGTGCCATTCTCATATCGCATGATACGTTGCGATCGCAGGGGTCGATTTCCCTGAAAAGCTTGGAAAGGAACCATGTCGGATCATAAATCATCCTTTTTGGGCTTACTTTAGTCAAGCTGGTCGCTATTCGGCTGTGCAAGAAAAGGAGACCCTAAGAGACCTTAACAGTAAATTCTTGTGCACGCACCATAAACCAGGAAAAAATACGATCGACGGGGGAGAGAACCGAGACGATATTTGTCGTTGGTCGCTAAGTCACCCACTGGCAACAACTATCAGAGTATTTCGTTTTTGTGAATTTATTTCATGTCGAGTACCTTTTTAAGTTATTTCAGGGACTAGCTGTTTAGTTATCTTTTATTATTTTGTTCAAAGTTTAGGTTTTACCTACATACGCGAAGATTAACAGGAACGTTTAATAGAACGTAATATATAAAATGATCTGTTTGGAATTTATTTTATAAAGTGTAAGTGCATAAATATATATGTGTATAAGTGTGAACGATCGTATGATTAAGTCGAATAATTTCTTTTATTAAACAATCTCTTGTTGTTTCCTAAAGATTGAATTTTTATTTCATTACCAGACTCTGGCTGAAACTCTGTGCGTACTTTTAATTGCAAAAAATCTTTGTAAATAAATATACATCGAATATTACATTGATAAGTTAATTCATATAACACAGTGTTGTGATAGAAAGTATCAAGTAATGTAGGAAGCTACACATCCAATGGCAATGGTAAAATTAAGTATCAGAACAAATCTCTTTTTCTTAGTATTTGTAATACAACAAGAAATTATTAAACAATCTCTTGTAGTTTCCTAAAGATTGAATTTTTATTTCATTACCAGACTCTGGCTGAAAATTGTAGACATTCCAGCATGTGCGTACTTTTAATTGCAAAAAATCTTTCTAGAGAAATATACATCGAATGTTGCATTGATAAGTTAACTCATATAACACAGTGTTGTGATAGAAAGTATCAAGTATTGTAGGAAGCTACACATCCAATGGCAATGGTAAAATTAAGTATCAGAACAAATCTCTTTTTCTCAGTATATGTAATACAACTAGAAATTATAAGAATTAAAGTGAAAATTTCATGCAATCTCATTTAAAAAGGGAAAAACGGTTCGTGTAATCATAAGAGGAACCACCGATAATATCCTTCTCGATTATAATGTTAAAATTAAGTTTACGCATAGAACGGAAAATCACGTTAATTAAAAGCAAGATAAAACGTGCCATTAAGAAACCAGCAAATTTACATAACATATGACCGCGAAGTACGTACGCACAATTATGCACCTCTTAACAAACAACGTTATTCTTCTCGTTACTCATTAACCTCTTAAAGGTGCAAGAAAAGAAAGAAAGAAGAGAAAAGTTACTATACGCGGAAAACAAGTCAGTTGAAGCCACTATTCATTCTCTGCATATTTCCTGCCCCATTTTTGTTTGTATTTCGCGGTGATCGTGGACCAGAAACGGACGTCCGTGTCGTGAAAAATGACCGTCGTCGCGCTTCCGGACACCAGTACAACCGCACCATCCCTACTGAACTATTCCCGTGCTTTTCTGTCCGGTCAACGAAATGTGCTTCTAAAGCCAACCACCCATCCTACAACCCCCGTAAACCCCTACGCGACCATAACCCGGACGTCGTCGTCGTTCCGCTGGGATCAACCAACTACAGCAGCGTGCGTGGCCTTTTTGAAGTTATACCGCGGTGCAGAGTACGTGCGACTCTGGATACTTGGAGTTTTAGACTGCTGTACGAAAAAGAAATCGAGGAACTAGGAGTTTGGTGGTACGCGTATTTTTTCACGGATGATGGAAGACGAGTAGAGAGGATGGATAGAGGTCAAAGACAAAGTTGAAGGATAGGGAATAGTATCTCTGACTGTAATTTTCTTCTCTTGTTTTTCCATCGCTCTGAAAATGATGTGAAACATTAATTAATTATTTAATAAGAAGTAATCACTAGTAATTATTGGTAGCATGAGTTAGTAGTAAGCAATTAATGTTACGATCATGTTCTGGTAATTTAATTTCTGTATTGGGGAATGACGAAGGATGATTAGAAGGATGATAAGAATAAGGGTGGATAAGTAAAGAATGAAGAATTGTGAGATAGAGAGTAGCATGTTGGAATTTGATAAATGAGTATAAAATAGTAAAAAAATGAGAATAAAAAGATAAAATCGAAGGATAGAGGATATTGTTAATGTTTATTTTCTGATGTTTTATCGAAAGATCTTAAGAAAGCGAAGAATTGATCATCCTTTGGGAGAATTATCAAAAAGTGAATAAAATATAATCTTGTAGGAATGAAGGGGTAGTTGAAACACTTTGCAAAGTAGTTTCATATTTGATTTCAATTTTGTCTATATTTTGATAGTGGGAATATCCTAGGCAGAAAGGAAAAGTTCTTTATATGTCGATATAAAAAAATCTCTTCCTCCTTTTCTATTTATAATATCTAGCCATACCTACTTTAGACCTCTTGCATAAGAAAAAAGAAAAGAAAGAGAAGAGAATTTGAATACGATGATTTATTCCAAAGCTGATAGGGAGATGAATCGCCTTGAAATTTAAAATTCAATTTATACACAGGGGATGAGATATTTCTTGTATCATATATTACCATTTACCATATATCACAATATCTTCGACCCTTGAATATTAAATAAAAGCTTTCTACGAAGAATAAAAAGAGTATAATGTAAATGGAAAGCTACAATTACTGCTATCCCTTAGAGTTAGAATAGAATAAAATGTGAATGGTAAAAAATAAAATACGTCGTGTAATTCTTTCTATTTCCAACGTTCGCAGTTACATTCGTTCTATATATACGCACGCATACACGTTTTCGGCTCTCTGGACAGCATGAAATATTAAGATAAATGTATTACGCTCGTCGAAGAGCGTCCTGAAAAATAGCGTGTCACTCTTCAGAAATAAATGAATATCTTAACCACGCCATCATCAATCTTATCGCTTATCGACCGGTTTATACGTGTACCCACGTTCAGTCTAATACGTTTCAATTCCAACGTTGGACATTCGAGGAATCTCGAACAGAAATTCCTTCACTTATACATCATGTTACTTTTCAAAGCACGTCTTTGTAGAATTTTATAGAATTAACAGATGTAGAATACGTTTAATAGCTTTATCGAATTGTGACACGGGTAAGAATTATTTATTGGTTAACCGTAACAGGAAATATATTACAATGAGGTGAATATTTTTAAAAATATTTTTAGGAAGAATTATACGAAGAATTGGAAATCGTAGAATTTTCTCAAATACTTTCTTCGCCACGTGAATATTAATTCTATGTAGAATGATCAAATGATTCTACTTTGTTAAGAAAAATGAAGGTAAAAGGTAGTTTTACTTTTTAAGAAACGACATAATAGGATATTTATTAAGATTTAGATTCTAATTATCGATTACTAACGTTGATTCTCGAGTCTAGGTGCTGCCATTACTATTTATGCCATGTTTCTTCGATAAGCAAAATTATGAAAATGAATTATTTATTTTCTGACAGTTTAACGTTAATTATATACCTCGGTTGTAAAATTGTGAAACTTTTAAAAAAGTAGAAAATTGATTTTTATGGCTTGTAAGAGACTCGTACCAATATTAACCATATTTTATTATTACTTGCAACGATTAATTAAAAAAACCTGGTAAAAATCACATTTATATCCGACACGCGATTTCATTCGATTTATTCAGCGTACCTCATACGCTTATTTATTTTGTTGAAAATTGGTCGTTCGTCATATATTTCGGCAATGAAATAGCGGAACTGATAGAAAGATGAAGCTGATCTTTCAGTTCCTATCTCTTATATGTATATCTCACGTATCAATATTATTCCAATTTTACCATTTTCTTTTATAATAGATCATTAAAAAAATCTAGCAAAAATCACATTTATCTTCGATACCTGCTTTCGTTCCATTTATACAGCACACCTCATAATCCTCACCAACGATGCCCATTCACCGGCATTTCACGTCCAATAACCCAACCAAATTCCCGAAAACATTGCGCGTTATCCTTCACCATGAACAACCACAATACACCACTGCACCATAAAGCGAATAATTTCGTACGGCCACCATGGTCTGGCCGGTACGGTTTGACGATGGCCGTTTCTGTCGCGTTATTAAACTTTACTCTCGCCGCGGTTTTCGACGTGATCATTTAACACGCGCGTAGTACGAGCGTGCGCCATTTAACTGAAATTTTACGCCACGGGGACACTCTATCGCTTGGACAGTCGTTACACCGCCTGCATGCTCGTGGAATCGCGCTAATTGATTAATGGTCAACAGATGCGTAGGCAGCATGCTAATTCGCCCTCTGATTCTCCAGGCTGTCTCAGCCGTTAAAGCTCTCGCAAAACTCGTCCAACTAACCCCGTAAAATGACGTGAAATTAGGATGACGAAGATAAAAGATTCGCAAATGTTCGATCCTCTTTGACACTCCTTTTAGAGAAATTTTGAGAGATTTTCAAATTACGTCAATACGAATGACTGCAATACGAAACCTAACTCGTGATACGTAATATTGGGTTGGCAACTAAATGATTACGGATTTTGTCATTAGGTGATAATCATTTAATTGCCAACCCAATAGAACGAGCGAGAGTGACGGTAAAACATTTGCAAGTGCGATTTACTTCTTAACTTTTTTAACGACATTTTGAAAAATCTCACGCTACAGCACGATTTTTGAATCGTATCAACACGAATAAACTAAACAAATAAATAAAGAGAGGTTGAGAGATTGATATCAAATCTGCAACTGTGATTCGCGTTTAAATGTGGTAACGATTTTTCAGTAGAATGTTACTTTATGGATCTTTAAGTCTTATTAATACGAATGATCTTTAAGATCAGGACGTTCCAATAGCTTCAGTTTAATCGATCGAATCGTTATTTACATTGTATAGTGGGAAAAAAACGAAGAGGAACAATAAATGATTCGTAATTTTCTAGATTTTTAACGAAGCTCTGTTCTGTTCTAAATAAGTTAACGGAGTTTTAAGAAATCAACTATTACAACCCATAAGTTGTATTAGTACAAATGATTTTATAAGATAGGCTGGCAAAAATATCTTTTGCTAAACCTATGAAATCTCACAGAAAAGTTGCTTCAATTTTGCATTTCTAGGTGAAGTTGATCTTATGAATGGGAATTGCTTCGTGCCATGGTAGGTTTTGTAGCGAATGTCGTTTCGAAGTTTGACTCGATTCTGCGTTACATGGATTAAGTTGATTTTATGAACGAAAGTTGTTTAATACCGTGCTAGGAAACAGTTTCATTATTTTGAACAGAATTATGACAAATTTGGTAGGATCAACTTGTACTTGGCCGAAGTTGATTTTGCTCGTATGAAATGAATGTTGTTTCAAATTAAGATAAATATTGTTAAATGAATTTTTTAAATATCCCTTTGGATTCTTATTTCCAATTTAATTCGGAGGAAAAAAATACTTGCTGATAAAAGGATAAGGTTGTTTTTCTAAACAATTTTAAATTATAAAACAGGATAAGTGGAAATAGAAAATAAATAAATAAAAAATAGATAAATAAATAAATATGAAAAAAATAGAAATAGGATAAATTTCTTCACCTTCCCTGCTGAAGTTAATTTTCTTCTATGACAAACGAATCCTTTAGATATAAATAAATACATAAAGTTATATAAAGCGTTACATATAATTATTGAGATACGTATAATTTTATGTGCTTGACTAGGTCAACTGCGTGGTAGTAATACTTGTATGTGAATATCATGTGTGCAAGTGTGTGTGTGCGCAGCGTCTCGAAAACAAAGGAATGTAAACTGTTCAGTCGGTTGACAGTCGGGTATGGAAGAAAGTGCTGAGACGCGTGCAAATGTGTATCGATGAATATCTTTGAAATCGCTTATCAAATAAATATATAATTATTCTAATATAAATTCTAAGTGTAAATTTAGTGTTCCTATATCTTTATTTCGGCTATTAAGATCCAAAATTCTCAACAATAATATTCCCAATATATATCTCATGGTATAGGATTATATATAATATCCTAATATAGACTTTGACCACCTCTCCAGCGAAATTTATCGAATAAATGCGGGTAGTAAACGTATTTACCGCTCAAACATCGATACATCACCGACCAATCCGTTGGAACCTTCTATCCTAATTAATCGCTTGGAAAGCCATTTCCGTCCGGTCTCCGACGCCCGCAAGAAACTCCCAAAATCCATCATAGCAAAACGTACACTGTTCCAAACTACTTGCCACCCTATGATCCCAGCTTTTTGCTTCGTTCTCTAACCACCTGGTAATTCTTGTTACAGGAATGTTCCGAGAATGCGTTGAATTGATTGCGTTTCAAAGAGTTTCGGCTTTGGGAATGGACTCGACCGTGGCGTTACTCCTTCTGACCAGTGAGTAGTCACTTTTTCAAACTTTATCGTTCAACTTATATTACTTGTACACTGTGTTACTGTAAACTGATTGTAGCTGATTTTTTACAATTGCGAATTATAATTTATAGAAACTTATATCGTGTATGTTGTACATTTTTTAAAATATTTATTTTTATATCCGTTATCTTTTCCATCATTTTCAACGATATGAAATGATTTTATTTCCAGAAGTTGTACTAGTACGTTAGAGTAGTATAATAGATATGTAAAAATACAATTTTCCAGTAATTTTCGAGAATCCTAGGATTTAATAAAAATTACGAAACAATTCTTTGCCATATTTTTTAATTCATCTTGCAAGAAAATCTCGAAAATTAATATTATATTATTATAATCCGTATTCGTCGTATTACTTTGTCCAACAGAACCAAAATCCTTTGATTCGTCCTTCGCTATGAAATTCCAAAAAACGATATCTTCCATATATTTAATTCAGCTTCATCGTTATATTAGGTTGTTCGGAAAGTGTTTTTCTTTCGCAAACGTATTTTTACAATTTTAGTGCATCTTCATACAAACGTGAAAGCAAGTCTGTGAAATGTCACGGTGTTTATCTCAACAAAACAAAATGCATCGTACGTAGTTCGACAAAATAATATAAAACAAAAAACCTTGCGCGTCTATTATTTCGTCATAAAACGAAAGAAACTTTTCGGACAGCCTAATAATTCATCGATCAAAATCAAAATTCTCTAATTAACCTTCCGACACAAACTCTTCAAAAATATTATTCTCTATATGATCCATACTCATCGTCATACTTCATTCAACTGAGTGAAAACTCGTTAATCAAGCTCGCAAAATAAAACCTCCGGAAATATATTTTTCTGTACACGTAATGACATGTCTTGTCTAATAATAGAATAAAAATCAACGTTCTGCAACAAAATTTTCTACCTGGGTAATTCCAAAAAATGTTCACCCAAACAAGGAGTACAGGTGAAATGGTAGAATGGCCGATTGCCAAGGACAATGGAGAATTGGCAGCGTTCTGGCGTGTCCAGTGTCTAGGCTTATTCTCGTTTCTGAACATAGTACGACCTCTGCCTCTCTATTTTCTTCTCTCTCTCTCTCTCTCTCTCCTCGATAATAGCCACCAGCAGGGGGAAAGAAAAGGGTTTGTGTATCCTAGGGGACGCGTTGCCGTGCTTGAACTGTGTCTAGATTAATGGACAGATAGCGTTCTTATTATATGGAAGCAACGTAAGACAATGACCTACCCAATCTGGCGATCTTTTTCAAAAGTGTATGGAGTAATTTGAATTCCATTTTACGTGGAGTACAAAGAAAACATTATATGAACGAGATTGTTTCTTTTGTACGGTTGATCGATTGGTTTATCGAGAAATTGATAATAGCGTAGATAAGACGAGTGATTGCAGTTTGAGTTTCTCTTTCGGTTTAGAAAACAAAAGATTGCATTTTGAAGTGGTATTCTGAATTTCATATCGCTTAAGATGCTAAACTTTAAAGCGAGGAAGTTTGTATACGATGTTATCTAAAAGTACCCGAGGATAAAATATTTACGAAATGTTTACAAAAGTTAATTATTATCGAGAAGTAACTAGGTATCCCAGGATGAAATGTTTACGAAATCTTTACAGCTGTTAATTATTATTAAAAAGTAACTAGGTTCAAATTGTCTAATCGGAATGTAATTTAATGTTGTATGACGAAAGCTATTAAATTCACATCTTTACAAAGGGTGATAAGAAAGTGAAACTTGATTATAGTATTTATATCCTAAACAATTAATTAATATTGCTTAACAGTTCTACTTCTTCGGAATTTTAATAGAATATTGAATTTATACTTTCTTCTCTTGTAAGCAAATAAAATCACAGTGGGCTAAATTACATATACAGGAGTCTATAATAATTTCCATTATTTACCTTTAATTAGTATAATTAGCATCCTATTATTATTGTACCATTATTTCAATTAATATTAATATACTGAAATAATACAAACAATAATATTAATTTCCATATTGTATAAATGAATCCATCAACATATATTAGCAGAATTGAAATTTGTAATTGACAAACCTGATAAAACCTGTTTATTATTTGAAATCATTCGTTTCTCGAGGTATCGTCTCTATATTGGATGATTCAAATATTCCTATTTAAAACGATAGAAGAATATTACAAGCTGAAAGATCAATTATATTTCTCTATTAATTGTAAGATTTGGCAGAGTAGAGTTAGAAAATCTGATGTTTTCTTTCAATCACGTTGGAAACATTTCCATGCGCACGTTGTCGTGCTGTATAACAACTAGAATTTTTAATGAAAATAAATATCTTGCTAGTCACTCGTTCGGCCAGATTATGATAATAATTTGAAAGTCACGAGAGCCGTGGATGTAAATTAAGAACGCACGCTGGATCATCATTTGCGTATTTTTAATTCCGGTATTGAGTTTTATTTGCTCAACACGTTGTTTGTTACTCTACATTTTAATTAAGGACAGAGGTGGATGTTTGCGCTAGAAGCACGTGGCTTTCGATAAAGCTTCGTCACACGCACTCTCTGAAAGCATCCGCGGTTTTCATGCATTTGCGTTTTTAATCTCGAATGAAAATAACGCGTTTGATCGGCTCAACTTCGATTACGCGTCGATTGAGATTTATCGTATTAAAGGAAATACGTATTGTTCTTTTTTCGCTTGTTATAATTTTACTGCTGTTCTACTATAAATGTATCTTTAAAAAAAACCTTGTTCCGCAAAACGGATAGAGAAGGAATTTCCTGTATCAAGGAATCGTAAAATGTCGTGGATGATCGCAGACTAGTGTCACCTTATTTCAAATCAAACAAAATCTCTGTAAAGAAGCTTTATCGCGAAAAACAGAAGAAAATTTTCCATCAAAGAATCGAAAGGAGATAAAACGCAAGTATCGAGAATGGTCGTAGACTAGTGATCTTCTTATTCAAATCACTATCCATTCAAACAATCCTATCTTCATCCACGAAACTCTCAATATTCAAATCACAATTCGCCGAACCAAATCAAATCCCTCTAAAGCATCTTCCTCTCTCAAATAGGGAGAGGTAAATCCTCTATCAAGAAATCGAAAAATGTCGTGATCGTGATCGTATCTTGGTCACTTTCTTCCAAATCACCATCCACTCAATTATCTATTCGCATGTACGAAACTCTAAATATTCCAACTATAATCCGCACAGCGAAACATTTTTAAAAAATCTTCTTCGAAACAGAGAAAGAAAGAAGGAGAGACGAAAACTCTCTATCAAGGAATCGAAGAAGGTCGTGTATAAAAAATAACTCTGCTCATTGCAAATCATCATCCTTTCAAACGTCGCTATCTCCACGTACAAAGCTCTCGATATTCAAACCAGAAATCCACACAACTGGCTCGAAGCAACTTCCAATAAAGAACCTTCGTCCGCAACAACGTGGACAAGAAAGAGTCCTCTATGAAGGAATCGAAAGAAGATAAAACTAGAGCATAGTTTGGTCGTCTAGTCACCTACGATCGATACTTTGAACGCGGCGAACCATATTCCGAATGTCCAGCATGCGACGGAAGACGAGGGGGCTGGCTTAAGTTTGATTTGGCAAAGATCGACTCCTCCCGCGTGGCTGGTCTCTTCTTCTTTCTTCTTTTTTTCTTTCTTTTTTTTTTGCGCCTATGATTCCCTTTCGGTGGAAGCGGTCCCGATGGCAAGCAGAAGAGGAAGGATCAGTCTGAGTGTGCGAACGTCCGTCGTATACAACGGCCGTTTTCTACGTGTGTCGAAAGAGAGAAAGAGAGAGAGAGAGAGAGAGAGAGAGAGAGAGAGAGAAAGGTGGGAGCGAACGAAAGAGAAGAGATCGATGCAACGACCGAAGAGAGGAACCCGTAGGTTGGAAATAGAACAGGGGAAAGAGAGCAGGAGACAACGAGCTCGAGTAGGAGGATAGGCGAGAAGGGGTTGCAGAAGGGGTTGGCGGGGTGTGGAAAAAAGAGAAAGAAGTACGTTTGGTTTGGCAGCGGGCGGTGGGCGTCGAACTCGGGACATCGCGCGCGGATGACGAGTAATCGATCACGAGCACTGTGCCAACACTCCGGCCCGAACAGCTCAGTGATTCTCATTTTATGGTTTATCGATGCCGGTACGATGCAAGATTCGACGAATCTTCGAATGATGATTTGAGCGCCCAGGGTATATTCTACTTTGGAATGTGTTTTCTCAAGACTTCGTTGGCTCTTTTGCCAGAGGAATTGCGAAGCAATGAGAAGACACTTTAAACTTTAGAAGCATAAAAATCTATCGACTTCTTGTTACTGTAGATGGTTAAAAAGATTAGAAAAAGTAACGATTTCAAGATCGTTGTAACAAGTGTGGAATCTAGTCTTGTAATTTGTATATGTGTATTCGCTTCAAACTCGACACTTTATCGATGATTGATATTTATGACGATTTATCGATGCCGAGAGGTCGCAGGATTCGACGAATCTTGGAATGATAGATCGTGCGTTCAGGGTATTTCAGAATGTGCCTTTTAAGGTTTCTTTGTATGAAGGAGCACTTGTATAATTACAAAGGTATGGGAAGGCATTTGAAGTTTGTCTATCGATGTTTTGTACTGTAGTAGATCGAAAAGGTTGGGGAAGGTAATGATTTCGAGTTAATTCACTAGAATTTATTTTTACTTAGAATTTAAACTTGTTACAACAGCTGAAATCTAACCCTGTAGTTTCTACATATATTTTTAGATTAGTTTCAAATTGAACATTTTGCGGCTTATCTTGATCTCGGAATTATAATTTGAGCGTTGATGGTATTCTACTTTGGAATGTGGTTTTTAAGACTTCTTTGGCATCATGCCCGCTTGTGCATGTTACTCGACTGGACAACTGTAAAATTAATATTTTGCCTTGCCTGAATTACAATAATGTTTTACAATATCTAACGCTGCAAAACATTAATAACGAAAAACAGCTCGGTAAAACCCATTCTTCAGACAGCACCGTAGAAAAGACACGCATACTCGTCTCGAGGATTCTAGGATTTTGGGATCACGTGTCACACTATGACAATAATTCAAGCAACGTACGCGAGATACTCGCGTTGAGAAGAGACGCTCTAGACAGGCCTATTGATTTCTGATCGAGGCAATCGTCGATGCCAACAAGCGTATCAGACCGGGTTTTTTCGCTCGTTCGTACAAAGTTTCGATGCAGCAACAGGGGTGGGATGGAAATTATCCATTAGAGGACAGCGGAGATAGGCTGCGTTGAAATATCGACGAGTAAACGACAGAAAACAACAGGGTGATACGACGACGATGACGACGACGACTTCAACCGGTCCTCGATATCGGTAAGAATCGAAACCAAACGAATATTCTTCAAATATTTAAGAGAAACGATGGCAAAGAGCATTGCTTTTATCGGTTAATTTTGGATGAACGGAAGTTAACGAATCAGCCGAATCTGAAAATGCTGACGAATCGCTTGTTCGCTAATTATTACGGTGCACAAGTCGGTATACGCCGTCGAGATTTTGCTTCTGCTTATTCCTCTTAATCTGCCTGATGGTAACGAAGAGCTCTGCAAAGTGGGATTTGTTGAGTAATTAATGGTAATAGGGTGGCTTCGTTCAGATGAGAATGAAGTGTTTGGATGGATTTTTCCTAACTTTTCTGTGCGTTCAATGGGATTGAAAAATATTTACTTGTATTTCAAAATTATAATATTTCAAATAACATGTAATTACGATTACTTAATGTTTGATCGAGATTTGATTAGGCATTGAATAATTTGTTATTATAGAACGTAAATTATGGTAAAAAGTTAGGGTGAAATGTGTGATAGTGGAATTAAATCGAATTTAAAGTCGTTGGTAGTTGGTGTTTCAATTTGAATGAAAAATTATATAAATAAATATAAAATATAAATTTCGAAAATAGAGAGTTAGACATCTTAAAGGAGGAAGAGCGATAGGTCGAAAAAGTAGTATCATACACGTAAAAAATTGAAACAAAAATTAAAGCCTAGGATTGAAGATAAGCGTGTCTGACCAAAGCCAGCCCTCTTCTCCTTCCTCTGTTTGTTCTGCCGGTATGGTTTAATCCAATTCCAACAGAAACTTGGCCCGCCTTACATCAATTTTCGAAGTATCACCGTAATATTTCTACAAAGATATTGCCAAAACTAATCAAGAACTTCAAATGAAAATCAAATTTAACTAGGTAATTACTTAATTTGCATTATACTTGTGATGTTATACTTAATTACACATCAGTAGAAAATTAAAAAATCAGAAATAATATCCTATAATCAGTTTCTGAAGTAAGAAGTTTCCTAATTAACGCCTTCTGTTTCGACGTAACATTTCGTAATAAATAATATCTATGTATAGTTTGTTGCGACGTTATTCATAAAAATTACAACTTTTTTAATTATCCTTACTTTGTGTATATTATTAGCAAAATAAGAGGATGAAAAGTTGGATGTCCAGGAAGTATTTTCTCGTTACGTTAATTATAGAAATCCAACATTTTTTGATTATTTATAATGCAAATACTTTAGTAGAAAAATAAGAGAACAAACGCATTAAACAAGTCCGAATATTCAACAAATATTTTAATTAGAATTCTCCCTGCTAAAGGCGCTTGTTTCTTAATTAACAACGGTTTCATCCGCCCAAGAATTAGGATTTCGATAAGCTCGAATTAATGTTTGGAGGTCTGCTTCAGCAGAATCCACATCGAATAACTTGCCCGCATTAACAACTTTGTAACGAGCTGAATGAAGTATTAATTAATTTCTCGCAGTTAATTAACGAACAATTAAGCTAAAGTACTAGGATTGATGCGAAGCACCAATAATTATAACACTTGCCGTTGCAAAACCAAACGAATAAAAAACCGTGCTTCATTCTACTTCAAGCGCGTAATTTTCATTCACAATGCTTTTTCCCTGCTTTCATTCAAATTAACGTTACGAGTTGAAAATGATGAAAGTATTAAAAATTCAATTTCGCGGCGGTTTTAATCAAAAGTTTGATCGAATTTATAAAGTAAATAATTGATTATAACAAAGATTATCATTGCCAATAAACGTCATACAGTTATATGTGCATGTAAAAAAGTGCAAATTTAATTCCACAGAATATTTTCATTGAATATAAATAATTTTAAAAGTTAATATTAATAAACGTATAATACTCTTCTGTAGATCGCTTTTAAACTCTATTATATTATCGATAAAAGTTCTGAAAGTTTTAATCTGTTTGAGTTGGGTTTGTGAGAGAGTAAAGAAATATGTGGGAAAGTTTTGTTCACGTGAATTTTTAAATCAAGCGTCAGAGAATGACGCTTATGGCGAAGATAACTTGCGTCTGACCATACGCAGACCTACTCTCCTTACAGTGTTCGCTCTTGTAATTAATTGCTTCCTTATAATAAAAGCTCTAGCTTCTCTCATATACAGTTTCTCGCGATCGTATTCGTATACTTACGGAAATCTTTCACGAATATATTATGTGTGTTATATGAAACATCTTGAACTTTCGTTAACAGTAACGAAACTCAATTATCGTAGTTTTATCGGTTGTAAGTTTAAAAGAAATCTGTGACAAAACTCGACTACCATAATTATATTTAAAAAATTTGAAAAAGTACATAGAGACTGCAAAGATATTTAGTGCAAATATGCATTTTGCAGACAATACGAAAGTATTTAAATAGTCAACTATCGTTTATATTAATAAATCTAAATATTCAAAGACCATTTTTAATATTTAGTATATGTTTGATATGGCTATTCATACTGTATGTTAATTTTCTATTAAATATACATTTGCTATAAACATATCGTAACTACGTATATCTTCAGGTTAGTTTCAAATTTAACTAATCAAATCACCATAGTCGTGTCCCATTACAGCGCTAATGAAATTTCAAAATGTTCTACATAGTAAGCACATATACACAGTGGCACGATATATACTGACAAAGAGTATTGGCAAATATCCTTATTTTCCAAAGAAAGACTTTTCTTCTCAGATTCTACATGTTATTTCCATAGTATCAAATTTTCGTAGCCATATTAAAGTACCATGAGATAAAAGACAAGAATTACATTGATACAAAATTTAATATCGAATCGAATCAGTTGGTACGCGAATGCCATAATGAATACTTTCTGTAACCACTGTATATAGTTTCCACATGTATATATACTGTAATCCAAGATAAGAGAACTACAGATTTTTGCGCATTTGTAGAAAACTGAAAGATGCAAAAACGCACATAATACGCAAAAATATGTGCCGACACATGAGTTAGAGGACAATTCGAGCCACGCTGTTGTTTTGCCTCGGAGTACTGATATCGTTAGGATATGTATAATTTTATGTGCTAGACTAGGTTTGATGCGTAGTAGCAATACTTGTATGCGAATATCAGTGTGTGGAAGTATGTGTGTGCGCGGCGTCTCGAAAACAAAGGAATGTAAACTGTTCAGTCGGTTAACAGTCGGGTATGGAAGAATATCTGTGAAATCGCTTATCAAGTAAATATATAATTATTCTAATATAAATTCTAAGTGTAAATTTAGTGTTTCTATACCATTATTTCGGCTATTAAGATTCAAAATTCTTAACACGATCAACACATAGTCTTTAGAGAATCAGTTAGTACCGAGCGTCTTAGCGAACATTATTTTAACGACCCGTAGCGAGGAATCTACGGTTGACTCTGTATTTATAATTATTTTAAAATATATTTGACGGTTCCAACATCGAGTGATCTCGTCATTAAACTACCACACGACCAACCATTCTCTACAAAATATATAAAATATGCAAAAAATATATAAAATATGCTCTCCGTGGTACCCGTTAGATAAAACGACCTTCTCCCGAGGTTCTATAGTTTCTTAATTAAATTCTCAAAAATACGAACTCGCATAGAAATTCTCGGTCTAACGATAAATGTTCGAACACCTTTCTTCAGCCACTACATCGCACCGTTTCAAAACTCCATGCACGTTCAAACACCCCCTTCATCATCCCCCTAACAGTGACGTTTTCGTGCGAAAGATGCGAGCTACCGGAATAACGGTAGCCACCGTAAAGTCGTCCATTTTCCAGCGGACACGTACCTTCGCTTAATGTCCGTTCACGGTGATGCAGGAACACGCGTGCAAGGGAAATGGTCGGAGGACGAAGGACACGAGGGGTAGCAGAGAAAGAAGAAAAAAAAAAGGCTTCGGGAGGTGGTGGGTTGCCCGCCAGAGTCACAAAGAATGGCGATCGAGGGTGGACCAACGATGGCAGGCAGGCAGCGGGGGTTGTTGGATGGGTTGGCGAAGGGGTAGACGCGGCAAAGAGCGAGTATCGCGATACTCCATCGGGCAGAAATCGATACGGGGATGGCCAGGGGGACAGGGACCACAGGGGGATGATGCCTCTTCGCTGTCTGTATTTTTCGCGGAAGCATCGCGTGGGCACGGATCCTCGGATACACGTTGCACGTGGCTTTCGCCTGTGCTTCAACATTGACGAGATGATGAATTTTCGACCTGTTTGGAAAGCGATCGTTGTTAACATTTCGCCGGCAGGGAATCTCCTACCTATGGTAATTCTAGCTGTGTTTGTTTTACGCGAACGAACGGATGCTAGATGTAGATGAGTTTGGTCTTCGCTAGGGGTGGAATTTAATGGAAGATAAGCATGCGAACGAGTTTCCTGTTTCTTCTTCGGTTTGAATCGCTAACGGAACGTTTTTTCAAGGTTTCTTCGGGGTATTTAATTTTTTAATTAGCGAATGATGGATTTGGATTTGTGTGTTTTCGGTGTTTGTATTGGAAAAAGCTTGATGATGACGGAGTTGTTTGGTTTGTTAATACTCTTCGTAGAGGTATAGCCTGCTAGGACATTTATTGTTTGATTTTAGAAATTAATACGACAAATGAATGGCTGAACCAGTTATTTCTACTATAGCGTAAGACACTCGTATACTATTGGTCAAAAATGTATTACTACGAAATTTTGTACGTGCAATATTTGAAGGAAAATTTGAATAATTATTGAATATCAGGAACCCTAAAACTAAAAATACAAATATATATAATATATAGAAGAAACCCAGAACGAAAAAATGATTTAGAGATTCTGCTGTTAAGTAGTATTAAAATAGCATGTGAATAGGCATCTGCTATTTTTTGAAGCTGCATATTTTTTAGGATACAATATATTAATAAAATATTCGCATTTCTGGCAATACATTATGCAACTCGAATTAATGCTCTTTCAACAAGTATTAAGAAATTATCGTTTAAAGGAAAATTCAATACGCTGGTGGTACATATCAATCACCAAGAATTTACATTTATCCATAATGTTTGAAAGAATAATTTATTTATTTCAACAGTCATAAAAACACGTAAAATTAACTTTATAAAAACATGCGATTTAACAATTCAAATTTTGATTCACTTCGGTATCTGTAGATTCTAATGCATTTGCAAACCAAATTAAAAACAATCGCGGCATATCGCTTTGCTTGTAAAAATTAAAATATTGAGAAAGTTGAAAAATATGAATCATTTTCTCTTCGCGTTACAAGTAGCTGTTTCCATCGATCTTCCCTTCTCCTCGTTTACGTTTCATGAAAGAATACGTTTTTAATGAGGCACGATAGCCGGACAACGGTAAAACCGTCTTTTTTCAACCCTTCATCTTCTTTTATCTTACCATTTCTTTTAATCAGCGTTCCATTATCGCATTTTATTCGAATCACAGAGAAAATCTTCGATTTATCGTCGCTATATATTTCGACGACTAAAATAGAAAAGAAAAGAAAAGAAAAATGGAGCAGTTTCGATTTCGGATACGATATAAATTATTTAGATCGGCGTTGTTGGGATCGTCTTTCTCCGATTGTTTTACTCGCTCAGTGATAACGAAATGATAATTATTTATTGCGAAAATATTGAATATTAAGCTAGCTATTACAGTCACGCAAAAATCTTGTTTTATTTCTCAGTCAAAATCTTTATACGAAGCAAAGTATATCATATTCTTTGTTAAACGAGATATTTTCTCTAGTTATCTATGATTTTTTATCGTGACAATTACTTTTTAATATTATTCGCTTGGATAATTCTGCCAATATAGCAAATATTATCGTAAATAACGATATTTTGACGTTTATAAAATTACCCAATAATAATAAATTTTGCAGAATCTAACGAAGTAATTTTTAATATAATTTGTCAAATAATATTGGAAAATCTATTTTTATATTTTTATATATCTTTTTACTATTTTATCTTCTTGGCCTGCCTTCTTCATCCTTCTAATTTTCCTTATTTTGTGCGATTTTCTTTAAACGATGATTGAGAAGGGATATCAGAGATGTCCATTAATTTTAAAGCGTGATTGAAATTTCGAATCTGTATGGTCGTAATATTACCGTCAGTATAAATACGTATCCGTTTCTCGAGCGATACCTGATTAATCATTGCACTAAATACGTCAAAATTAAATTAGGGTTTTTTTTTTTAAATAGTCGAATTTAATGTAATTTGGTGTTGCGCGTTACAGAGGCAATTAACTGTCATATAATGAACTGAATAATTTCCATCATTTCGCGTGAGTATCGAAATCATCGAAAATAACATCGAATCGTTTGAAGATATACCAAAATACCTAAATAAGCACATTGCGAATTTTTTGACGCAATTTTATTTTATTTCAAAAGAATTTGTTTCACGAAATCATATACATTATCGTTAAATTAAACTTTCGTATAACAGTTTCATTTTTCCAAATTCACTGTTACCTAATTTTCTCACATTTGTATAATTTTCTTTCTAAGAAACATTCTGACAGATTTCGTACGAATTTGTCTTCTAAAAAAATAATGTGCGATCTGTACAATATTTTATAATTCCTATAAATAAACAAACGATATGTAGTCGAATAATTTTTCTCGCGAACATACGATTTCTTCTTACATTTCAACTTCTCATAAATGCAGACATATGCGCAAATAAATTTCCTTGCTAATTTTATACGAATTGTCTTTTTAAAAAAAACATAGATGCGCAATCTATACACTGTTTTACGTTTAAGCTTCCCATAAGTACAGACACCAAATTTAAATTTTACACCAATCCTTTCTAAGAAACGCAAATGTGCAATCTACACATTGTTTTACATTGAAATTTGCCCTAAGTACAGCCACATGCGAAAATGATTCTCCTCGCAAATCTTAGACAAATATCTTCTTGTAAAACAAATTAAATCGTCAATCTTGAACGCGGAGAAACTCTATCGCCAAGCCGAAGAAATTTCAACCCCAATAGGTTTCCACATCCACTCGCGCTACACCGCATAATTACCGGGGAACTCGAAGAGCCCATCAATGGGCCGCGAAATTCGTGCCATTCCACCTGCAACTCACTCGATTCCGCGCGAGGAGCAATTTCCTGACGCGACACTACTCTTTCTCAGCTTCGCTTCGCTGCGAAAGCAGCTGAAAGCATGCGCCTGTCGCTAGAGCTTCATTCGCTGACAATGCTTACGTTGCCATAACTCAACTGATGAAACGTGACCGTATTCTGAGATCAAACGGTTCAGTTCGCGAGATAGTGCGAGTGCTATCTGGTAACACGTTCGCACGCGTAATCCTATGATCATTTTCCCTCCTCTAGCACTCGCCGATCAAACGATTCCATTTATCTATAGGTGGTCCTTAATACGATAATTTATCGTAAGACTCCATACAATTGACACGGAACATGGTCGCATCCTGAATGAAAGGCCGAAGCGAAGTTGAAGAGGTTGTTGAAAATTGAGATGGTCGTTGGTTAACTTGTCCGTGTTAATAGTTTTGGTCTTACGATGCGGTGTAATTGTATTAATTTTATAATTCTGTAAATCGTTACAAGTCTGGCGTATAGAATCTGATAAGCGACCCTTAACACGATGGCTCACCATGGAACTCGAAGTAGCTGATTCTCGGCGTAGATACATTAGGTTGTCCGAAAAGTTTCTTTCGTTTTATAAGGAAATAATAGACGCACAATAGTTTTGGTTTTATATTAGTTTATTGAATTATACACCAACATAGTAATAGAAATATAACGAAATGGATCATACCTAATTCAATAAAATAATATAAAATAATAATAAGAAATTGTTATTCATCTATTATCACCTTATGAAGCGAAATAAACTTTTCGGACAACCTAATAGAAGGTGTCACATCTTAAATGAAGGGTCAAAGTGAATGATAGGGATTGTTGAAACTTGACGTGGCTATTGGTTTGCTTGTCTATGGTAATAGTCTGATGAAACAGTATAATACAGCAAGATATGTAGGTAATTGTAGTTTAATAATTGCAGCTGATAATTGTAATAAATTTATGGTTCTGTAAATCGTCTGTCATGCACGATAAACCATCGATGTAGGTCTGTGATCTGGAAGTTGATAAATGACCCTTAATACGATGGTTCACCATGAAACTCGAAGTAACTGATTCTCGGGGTGGATATAGAAAGTGTCACATCTTAAATGAAGGGTCGAAGTGAATGATAGGGGTTGTTGAAACTTGAGATTCGTCGTTGGTTCATTTGTCTGTGCTAGTAGTTTTATATGGTAATATAATATAATGAGCTATCGAAGTGACTGTAACGGTTCAATGGAATTTGGTAGTTGTAGCTAATAATTGTAATATCGAATTTGATAAGTGAGCTTTAATACGGTGGTTCATTATGGAACTTGAAATAGCTGACCTTTGACATGTATATAGAAAGTATATTTAAAAGTAGATTCATTGTGATAGTAGTTTCAGGAGGCAGTACAATATAGCGAGTTACGTGAGTAGCTATGATAGTTCAAGGTAGTCGAACAATTGTGTGGTGATAATTTTATAATTCTACAAATTGTCTGTCATTCGTGCTCAATTGTCGGTAATGAATGACAGGCTTGCGATGTAGAATTTGACAGCATTTTTGTGAGATTGTCAAAATGTCTCAGAATACGATTCTGTATTTCCGTGTCTACAATTTTATGTATTAGGTTGTCTGAAAAGTTTCTTTCGTTTTATGAGGAAATAATAGACGCACAATGCTTTTTGTTTTATATTATTTTGTCGAATTACGTACGATCCATTTTATTCTGTTGAAATAAACACCGCGACGTTACGCAGACTTGGTTTCACGTTTGTATGAAGGTGCACTGTTGTAAAAAATACGTTTACGAAAGAAAGACACTTTTCGGACAAGCTAATATTTAATTTAATTTCTTTAATTTAATTAAATTTCTAACAAAACAAATGTACAGATATATACAGATATATACTTTTTTCAGTGTCATCGATTGACGCATAAATCAGTAGATGGAGAGTTATATCCAATTAGTAAGAATTATCGCTTAATTTTACTTGAAAAAAGAGAAATTTCTGCCATCCAGTTCGAGGATCATGTTTGAAATTTTCAGAGAATTCTTTTTGAAACTTTTAACGAACCTTCTCAGGATTTTAACCAACTTTTTTAAGAGCCTGAATTTTTAATTCTAAGTTCCTCGTGTCGAATCTTTTTAAGCAGTTACTGCTCCACACAGTAAATTACTATCTAATTTATTGCTTTTAATATAAATTTTCACCAAAAATATTTAACGGAAAATTTCCAAAGTAAATAATTACCGTACATCGATCACGAACTTTATTTAGCTGGCTAAATCTATCAGATTAATTAACAAACAGATATTTCGAATATTAATTCGATGCAGGCATCCCCTTCGTCCACAAACCGATTTTATATTTTTAACATTCGATCGTTTCAGAACACCGCGAAAACTAATTTCACGCGTTGCACGGTACCACGGGAAATCCGATTTTGATCTCCCGTTATTATGTGTTTTTCGTTTCTTCCCTGCAGCTCACCCTTCGCCACTTTAGTCAACCCTCGCTTCACCCCTATTTTCCGGATTAAATCGTGTCCGTGGCGTGCACATCAAAGCGGTGGAAAAACGATAGATCGAATTTGCCGGATTTCCATCTCGTCCAACGACTGACAAATTTTCACGGGTTATACCGTGAAAAAGGTACATTCGTATCATGTATTCTACCTTTTTCTACTTTCCTTTTATGAATCACGGTGTATTTTTGATCTTAAGTTAGAGAGCATTAAAAATATTCTAAATAATAATATTAATATCGAAGGCCATTCACAGAGTATCAAATATCAAAATAAAACCATAGAATATCATCGTATTATATTTAAATTAGATTTCTTAACATCGGTGTATTTAATTTGTATTATATATCAAGTATGATAAAATATGAGCCTGTTTTACAATAGCTAACAGCTATCATTTCTCATCTAGCCAGAAAATCGATAAAAAATAACTATTACTCGGACGATGAGAAATTATATTCTAAATTGAAATAAACTTCGATTTCATATTTCCTTGTTACCTCATTGTAGGCAAAAGGAATTTAAAATAGTCAAATGTACAGCCGTTAAATTTACAAAATTATTCCCCAAAAGGATAGGCTCATTCGCAATAATTTTATCTGAATCCCTTATTTTTATACAAAATAGATCGCCATTATTTTTACTCGTTCAATTTCAGTACATGTAGCAGACTGCTTTGCTCAATTCTGACAATCGCGAATCCGTTTACCGTAGAATTTCAGTTTGACCCACATAATATTTCGATTGCCACTGTCGCGAACGAATAAAGCACCACGAATATGAAACGCGAAGCCCGAAGAGAAAGCGATCGCGAACTATCGACGGCAGGCTACGTTTGATCGACGATATTGTTAATGAAATTTGCGATACCTGGCAGCGATGCGTTCCGCTTTGCGGTCCAGAGTAAATATTAAGCGCGCATTTTAGCGCCTCTGGCAACGCGTGCTCTGCGGTCACGTAAACGTCCGGCTGGGGCCGTAATATCGCGGATAAAATCGATTTCGACAAAATCGACAGCCTGCCCCGTAACAACCGTTTCTATATTTTGATTCATTTCGTTCTTTTTTACACTATTTGCTTTTATTTTTTAGTCTCTTACGCTGATTTTTTTTTGTTTTTGTTTTAGTCGTTGTTTTTATTTTTATTATCTGTGTTGTTCACGAAAATAGATTTCGATGATTTTAGGTTGTAAAAATTTATGTGATTTTTCCGAGCAAAGGTTTTAAATGTACGTACACGTCGTCTTTGATTTCAAGCTATGTAATATTTTTCGACTGATTTGAAAATTTAATTAACAGAGGATTTTTATTGGTTTGAGATATCTAATTGAGAATCTTATAGCATTAATGATTGTTGCGAATTATCGACTAGACAGAAACCGGTCAGGTCAAACCGATCGGTCGATATCGCGTACCTCGAATGACTTAACGCTCACGGTGGAGGAGGTTTAATAGATTGAGTGTTAGATTAATCTAGAACTGTATTTGCACTTGTATAAAAATGTCGAGGTTATTAGATGTATGTGAACAAAGGAACGCGTGGATAAATTGTAAGGCAGAAAATATATATTTTAAATACTGAAGTGTATATACAAAGAAGGAATACAATTGAGCTGATCCAGATCCGCAAGCTAGCAGTGTTACCCTCTGACTGAAAACGCTGAAGCCATCTTCGCCTGTCTACAGTTTATGGTCTGTCTTCGTCCCAGTCTTTTGTCTATACGCTATCGATAGCTTCAGTGCTTGAAGAAACTAAAAAACCAGATGTAGAGTTTTCTTAGAAGTGATGACCACTTCGACAATCCTAATAGAAAATTAAATAATCTCAGTGTATATACATCCTCGGTGATTAATTACGTAGATTATTTCTAGATAGCTCGAATAGTGTAGATCTATAAGAATCATCAGAATCCAGGAATTCTTGGAACTGGTTCCGATAATTAATGTGTTATGAAAAATGATCTAAGAGCAGAAACGACGATATCTTTAACATTGATGCTACCAAATGCAGTAGTTCGTCCGCTTTCGTTAATGCGAAACAGATTATCGTTTATCAGTCGCTGCAATCGCATAAGAGATCTTTCCAATCTTTCGAAGATTCAAGTTAAAATTCCAATTGATAGAGTATGCAAATGTTTGTCATCGATTAGCGAATACTCGAACGATCAATCATCGACAATTATAAAAGTGGAAAATTCGAACGTAATTCGTATTGCTTGGAAAGAGATATGAAACGGGTTCCACTTGACCGAAGTTTCCAATTTAATAACATCACGATACCAGGTTGCAAAAAGCTTCAAATTCCAAATCGTTCGAATTTGAGCTGGTCCAGATCCGCACGCTAGCAGTGTTACCCTAAGACTGAAAACCCTGAAGCCATCGTTGGCTGTCTACTATTTATGGTCTGTCTTCGTCCCAGTCTTTTGTCTATACGCTTCAATGCTTGAAAAAACTAAAAAAAAAACAAATGTGGTTTTCTTAGAAGTGGTGACCACTTCAACAAGTTGTTTGGAGTGAAGTATTTCATCCGTACGGTGCGATGTCTGATGATGAACTGTTCTCCTACGTTGCTGATTCTCCCTACCAGCCGTTGGGTTTCGTCTATGCATCGGCTCTTCCGGCTGGTCCTTTCCCTGGCTTTTTTTACCTGACCTCGGAGTCATTAGGTTTACAGCTCGGGGAGGACATGTAATTCGAAATTTCCTAAAGAAGGGAAAATTCCGAACAATGATTTTAATGGAATAAAATTCTCCGGATAAATTGTCCCAATTTTTGAAATATAGTTTAGTGAAAAATTTTGAAATTTAATTAGTAACTTTGGAGTAGGGGTACGTATATTAAATCTTCCATTTTTTGTAATAGATCGTAATAGAATGATTTTGGATCGATCGTCGCATATCAAACTATTTTTCTGTTTAACGTCTTAATAGGAAGTTTAAAGGTACAGCAGGTAACGGTTTAATAGGCTTATGGGATAGCTTTCAAGAGAAATGAGATGATATTCAAAGCACGCTCTATCGTACGTCTTGACACGTTGACATTGTGAAACGTAGTAGGGAAAGTTATTAAAAGATCGTAAAAAGATGCAACACGAAAAATGGAACGACCGCACGTGCCTGTAACACACGTGATGGAATAAGAATTTTAATCACATTTCACAAAAGCTCTTGTCTCTTCTACTAATATAATCTTAAGACGTGACGTGATACTTGCGCAGCTCGATTAATATCCGAACTCTGATATAAAATTGATACGGGCTCACTTAAAGATATTTAATTAAATTATAATGACTTCACTGTTTATGTTTTTGTTATTACAATAATTACAATTTTTAAATCCTAGAATTTAAAAAGTACAAATTTTCGTCGATCTTCCTATATTCTCTTCTTGCTCACTTACATCTAACACATACAAAATTCTCAAAAAATGTGTAATTATCTTATTTACATAAAGACACAGCATTTTGCAATAGTGTTGTGTTACGTATTTACAGAATTATTTTATTTTCTTCCCGCTGATCTTCCAATAAAACATTCTTAACTTTAAATCAACCTAATTCTTCCAAAGAATATTAAATATTAAAATCATAATTTCAGTCATTTTTACGAGACATCAACGTTACATTACAATCTACCAAATTTCAAAAATTCTCCACGGTCTTTAATGATCGAAAATCGCACCAAATTCGAATCACCTTATTCTTCTCAAAAATTAATTCGAATCTTTTTGTATACTGACTGAAAAAAAATCAGATGTTACTTCTGAAATATCCGTGAGAAAGCTGAATCCTATACCAGTCGGAATACTCGCTGGTTGTGTATACGTTCCAAATCAGATTTTCATCTGGTATCCGTGACGCGTCGTTTCGCGCGTCTAATCCATCACCGCGTGGCAGCGGCGTTAGGCATCGCGACGCCGTGTCGACGCGTACACGTTCGCTATTGCGTGTTGAAGTTCGTCTCGGCTGTCAGCTTGACACAACAAATCGGGTTTGCCAGCCTGTTCCGCCCAACAACGTTGTAATCGGAGAGATATTAGGGAGAGCTGAAATTGGCGGACTCTCGTGGCTGGTGTCGCGTTTTACAGCGATCTCGTCGACCTGTTTATTAAAATAGAACCGTTTTCAAGGATAGGATCTTAGGATCATAAGAACCATCACGGAATTTGTCTCCAAGCGACACCATATACCGGGTGTTTGATGATACCTTAAGCATAACTGCAGAAGATTTATTTGAGAATGGTACGCTGTACGATAAGTCACATCTCGTCGTTTGTAATAGAGAAATTCGAAGTTCGATACGTTGTGGAAGAATTTTTTCCCTCGATATATCTTCTTTATTTTACTATGAAATATTAGAACATTAAACAACTTGCAAACTCAGGCACGAAATATTTGCCATACAAAAAAGTCAACACCTTTAAGAAAACATACGATTAATGTTCAAAAATTCACTGAAATGTACAGAAAGATAAACTTCCGCGTTTCTCGTTACTTGTATTTGAAATTTGCGTAACTTAAACTGTCAAACTGCAAGAAAAGCAAGAAAGAAACGTTATTATATGAAGTTTGCCAAGGAACGCTTTGTTACAGAGTTATGAACGAATATTGTACGTAGGAAATAGGTAACGACGTATTTTCCATTACAGCACACAAAAGTTAACTGTATTATTGTGTCCGCGTGATTACATGTTCTTTATCGCGTGGTAACAATTCTGTGCTCAGTTCAGAATAATTATGATAATAATACAATAAAAAGTAATTACCTATTTAGTATTTTTAATCCCACGTTTCGAAATCTCCATGCGCTCGGATACAAATTTGACATCGATAAACAATGGAATTAATAACATCTAGCAGTCCTTGACAATTTCGTTGAGTTTCAAGAACTGTGTTTTTTTATTCGTTACATTAGTTCTTCGTGCCAAGTACGCTGAAAGCTGTACAGGACGTGGTGGAGCAGCTTTTTGGCCACCGAGATCACCGAGCGTTACGTACCTTGATTTTTACTTACGGGAAACTATAAAAGAAGAGGTTTATTCTATAGAGACGAGTTCACATGAAAAACTAGCGTAACAAATGAAACACTCAGTCGTTGAAACTCAACAAAATTCCCGGAAACTACGAAATGCTATTAATTCCATTGTTCATCGATGTCAAACTTGTATCCAACTACAGGGACAGTATAATTAAAAATACTAGTTAATTGTTTTTATTGTATTATTATTACAGTTATTAACGGCACAGAGTTGTTATCACATGATAAAAAGCACGTAACTACGCTAACACGATAATACAATTAATTTTTGTGTGCAGTAATGGAAAATACGTCCCTTTTTTCCCTCTTTTGCCTACAGATTCAGCCCTTGCAGTTTAGCGGTTTAGGTTTGAAACGTCTCACAAGACAAATTGTCCTATCCATTGAGCTTCTAATTTAGAATCTAAAAATAATTCATAGAGCAGCTGCAACGGCAAATAACTACAACGTTCTTCGCAACTCTACAAATCGACGAAATCCAAAAGACGCGAACTGAAACTAACTTGAGCTAGTTAACTTAAAAACTGAAACTCCCAAAAAATCTAACGAGATTTCTAATATGGTGAAACTATGACATACGAACATACAAAGTACCAACAATGAAGAAGTAAAAGAGACAAAGCTTCAAGAATCACGAACTACAACCTTTTCAAATTCCCCTAAACATAGGCAATTAACAATTAAAAATTCACCAAAGTATACGTCGATGCCCCAATCGACTGAAGCTGCAATCTGAAATCTAAAAATACCCGAAAACCGTGCAACTTTTCTCCAACCTCGTCAACTACCCTTCTGCGACCCTTAAAATCGGGGAAAAAATTCCTGGAATAGTTGGCCCTCTGTGAAAAGAATCGGAAAAAATGGTTCATTTTTAATATCGCGAAACCCATCCCAGCGGCGAAAGAGAATTTCGCGAAATCCTATTTCACGGTCCGCGGAATTCCCAATCCCACTCGTCTCCATGACGCGTCCGATCGCCGCGCCAAATTCAATTATTCCCACCGCCGCCGGGTTATCTACATAATAACGGAGAGAATCCGATTAAATCGGTAAATCGTGTGCCGCTGGTATCCGTGCCCGTTGGTAATCGCGTCTTTCGCGGAAGGCGTGCAGGATATCGCGATACAGAAGGCTACCTCGACGAAAAGATTTAGTGTCGGTGGCACGTTGTATTTCCGCCAGTGAATCATCCACCGTGCGACGCTTTTACGCGTTGATCGGACAGCGAACCGCGACTCATCATCTCTATCTGACTGGTCGCATCTAATCGCCGTGCTTGAAATGTACGAAACCGCAAATTGACCTCGGTCAAAGCTGAATGAACGTCGATGGTGATTGTTGATAATAATTATGAGAAAGGTTTGTGTGAAGGGTCGAGAGAGGGTTGATTATGGATTATAGATTATGGAAGGTTGTGGTTTTAACGATATATAGGTGTACATCTCTGTCCATTAGTCAAGTTATACGGAAATTTGTATAGATTTTAAACGTATAGATCGCATACGCGTTGATTCTACGTGAAGCTAACACCGCTGCGATCGTCCAATTTTTATATCCCGATCTTGCTCCAATTTTACCAATTAACGAGAACCTGTAATGACTAGACGGTGATTCACGCGTTTATAGGATATTTGAAAGTGGAAAATTGCACAGGGTACATTAAGTACAGGGTAATATTAAAAATGTTAGAATTTAATCTTAAAATTAAGATAAATAATCTGTGGAAGACGCAATGTTTATGTTAAAATAATATTAGGCGATATTTATTAAACAGAACTACAGAACTAAATGTATTTAACATATAAGTGAGTGATTAACAAAGTATGCAGGTAAAGAATTTATGGATTGTTGACAGTTGGCTAGTTACTCTCAGACTGGCTGTAGGTAGTGACCCATGATCCCTTAAAGATTTTGAACCCCCCTCTCTATACAGTAATGAGTATGACCTGTGTAAGTGTCCTGTTCAAATGCCTGTGTAGGTGTCTGTATAAGAGTGTTCGTGTCCATGAGTGTAATATCGTTGTATTCCAACAAAAAAATATACGAATTATTCAAAATGCAGTGCTTTCTATAATTTTCTATAATATTCTACAATACTTTTGAACAACTTTCTACCGAGGTTCTATTCTCGTACTTACCTTCTTAAAAATATGAATTTAATAAATATGAAATATTCGTTTAAAGATTCGGCGTCTGCCAACGACTTAATAAGATATTCAATACGAGAGATCATGCATATTAATAAGGATCTTTTCATATTCTATTCGAGCCTTTTAACTTGCTAAATACTATAATGAGTTTTATAATATTCTATTTTCGGTTTGCTTATTACGTACGTCTTGTGTATTCTCGTGTCTTCAAGTTTCCCATAAATCGCCAGTCCTGGTCATCGTGAATTCTCTAAAACATAGTTCCTCCATCGTCTACTGCACCAGACCCGCTGACCCGCATTGCCACAGCATTATCAGAACTTTCAAACAAACAGACAAGCTTGATAGTAAAAGGGGAAAAGACCTACACTGTGACGTGACGGTATGACGATTCAAGAGGGTGAATTCACACGATTGAAACAAGAGGATGTGTGAAAAGAAAGGAAGGGGAATCGGGCGCGAACGGAAGGGCGTTCCAGGGTTGCCTTTTTTAGACCACTTATCGAACAGCCACTCGACTGCTACACGGTGGCTATATTTAATTCACCGCTTAGGTGGTGAACCGGCCCACTTGACTCCTTTCCCCTGGTTCGATGCACTTGGAGGGCTAATTCCGTACTATCTGCAGCGTCTAGCGAATCCAGCATTGTCCCATTGTCACGATTCCACCGTTATTTCCGATGAAATCGATGACTCGTCTCTATAATTCGACACCGTGCTGAAACTGGCGCGATGAGTTTGTATCTGTTGTTTGTGCAAGTTTGCGAAGGTTTGCGGATAATAGCGAAGGAAAATGAACACTTACGAATGATGCTGCGGCAGGTTTAATTAGAGAGAAATAGTTACATTGATCGAGAGATTTGAAATAATTGGGGAGCAAGAATTGAGAGTTGTAATATCTAATGGGTGAATGAAATTTGTGTTTTGAGAGAAATTATTGACACGAATATTTTAGGTGAATGGTTAGATTTAATTGTTTTGCAGCTTTTGTGTATTTCATTTTCGCTATTGCAGTAATTCTGGTGGAAATGTATTTATGTATATGTAAAATAATGTTTGTTAGGCAATTGTTGAATTTAACTAATTAAGAAAACGAAATATTAAACCCGCGAGATATATTAATATTCCAACGTCGAACGAAAGGATGGATTAATATTTTAGGTACAGAGTATCAATACGAATCATTATTTTCCAATTAGTTTACACGTGTTAATCTGGCTTAATCTTCGTTCCTTATTTGTCTACACTAATTAATTTCTTGACGATTCACAGAACGGTATAAAACTGTGCATTTTCTTTGATTAGATGTGCAATTATATTCGAAATATATACATTTCATTTTCTATAAATGTCCTATTAGTCACGCCTGAGAATACGCGTACCTAGTAGTAATTGCATACGTATGTACTATGTTAGATACAGAAGCCACGATATTAATCACAGAATCCATTTGACGTGTCTAACACAGAATTCAATTAATTAATGTCGCGATTTCTAACAATTATTTGAACCAGTGTTTCCAACCAAACGGTATAATAATTCTTAAAGCGTTTACTCGCTCCTCGACAATTTTCAAATACATCACATCGCTCATAAATGTCTCGATACTGGCATGTAATCACAACTAAACATTTTCATTGACTACGATATAACAATTCTTCGATCTGTTGCTCATTCCTCAATATTTTTCAAGTACGCTTCATCGGCCATAAATATCTCAACATTCTCATACAACCATACAAGCGTACATTTCCACCGGCTACGATGTAATAATTCTTAAAACTTCTACTCACTTGTCAATAATTTCCAAGTACACTCGATCAGCCATAAACGTCTTGATATTTGCATATAACCAGAAATGTATCGATAGCCATCGACGAGCCTCAGGACCAAGCGCGTAACGATCGACTCGTTATCCTATCCATCGAATATTCCCTAATAACGTCACATAATCGCAATAATTTCGTGTATTTCCACTCTACCACTGAATTATCATCGAGAACCGCGTAATTCCCGGCGGAACATTGTCCTCGGTGCAATCGAGAAGAGGGCAGAAGAATATGGAGTCAAGTGGCGATACCCTGAACATGGAGGTCCCGCGTTTTACCGCGTCGATTCCTCGTTAAAAAGCTGGGCGGACCTTCGTTCGCGATACTTGACGTAATCATAGCATAATGGAACTGTAAACGTGAAGTGTGCACACAGTAATGTCTTTCCGTACTGTCGGCCCACTCGCCGCCGGACAGAATAATGCAATAACGTTCTGCCATTATTAACGTTCATGACTGTAGGAATGTCAAAAGAAAAGAGAGAAGAAAAAAGAAGATAAAGGGAGAGAGGGAGAAATAGTAAAAGGAGCTTTGGAGGGCCACTCGACCGTATTTCCCGTACGAGGACCGCAACTCTTCCTGCATCCTCGTTTTTTTTTCCTCTCTAGTCTCCACTTTTTTCTCTCTCAGATTTTTTGCTCGTTCTTCTTTTTCGTGTTTTAATCTCGTCGATGCCGAAGTGCAGGCGGTAGAACAGACAACGTGAAGCTTTTCGCGAAGATATTAGAAGCAGGATGCGTCTATCGGTGATTGGTGAAGTTATGTTTGTCGAATATTTCAATCTTTGAGAATTATCTTTGTTTTTTCTTGTTGATTTTTATCTGATATTTTTAGCGTGCGTATATTGTGTAACAACGTTGTAATTGGTTCTTTGATGTTCCTTCTTTTAGAGATTTACCGTCTCTGGAGATCTGAAAGTATCGCTTTTAGGGGATTTTATTGTTCTCCTTTTTTTATGGATTAAAAAGGTGGCGATTAAACGTAACTGTTAAAACCTTTGCCGAGATTTTGACTCTTCTTCGACGAGTTGCAGCTAATGCTTTGAACAATTTTTCAAAGTCTCGCGGTACTTGCCTCTTTCATCAAAGAAACTTTTCGAATAGTTGTATAACCTTTGAGAATACTTAGTGGATTTTTAGTCATTATTTATGTATTTTGGAGGATAAAGATAACGGTTAAACGTAATTGCTAAACTCCTTGTCCAGCTTATAATCTTTTTCTGAATTTCTTTGTAATTCTTTAAACAGTTTTAATGTTCGTTTCTTTCATAAAAAGAGAATAAACATTTTCCTGAATAGAATATCTGTCTTCTATATTTTTCACCATTTTCTAGTATTTAAATTCTGTTGTATTTTATTTGTGCGAGAAATTCTTGCATTTCATCGATTCTTCGAATAAATTTCGAATTTCACAGCGAATACACATCGTGACTTAAAAAGATATTGTGTTCAAAGTTTTGCATTTAAGGAAAGGAATTGGAAGATCAGTTTGATATTTGTGCTTACGATAATATAAGATCCAATGACACAACTATGAAATTCTCTGTATAGGACGTTAAGGATATATAGAAGCAGGATGAATAAAAATAGCGAAGAAGAGGAGCGAAGCGTATGAAAATATGATACGATACGTGCAAGTTAGGATAAATAGGAGGCAGCATCTTAAAGAACTCTGGTATTTTTAAACTTACAAAACGATGCATCAGGGATGTTGTATCTCATGCAGTAAAAACTTCACAAAGTATAAAGTAGACTAAGAAACGATATAGCAAATTTACTTTATTATCAAACTTAAAATTAAACTATCCATTTAATGTCTACTCGATATCGATTATATTATTATTCGTACAAAAACCCCACGTTACAGCAGTATAAAATAATTACATCGTAAAATCATTTAAATAATCCAGATGTCGGTTAAATTGTAGGATCAAGTTAATAATAAAACTGCACAGTTTCGAGCTATAAAAACAGTCTGAATGATGAAAACACTTGAATATATTGAATCTGTTAAAAACAACAAAAATCCAATGGCCAAATGGCTGTAAATTTTTAAATTGTACAAATTTTTCGAGTGGCAAAAACGCTCGAATATATTTCAGGCTATGAAAAATCCAACACAAGAAATGAAAGAAATTTCACCTACGTGTAAAACCTCAAAGTAACACGATCGATTATAAAATGGTGCGTGATTTTTTAAAAATAACGAAGAAACAGGTGAATGCAATTTAAGAAAACAGGACAAGAATTCTAAATTTGGTGCTCTTAAACAGATCGGTGGATCTAGGTCAGAAATATTTTATTCGCCCTGACACTATTTCGACGTTCGATTTTATCCCTTCTTTCATTCTATTTCCCCCGGCCCCCTCTCGTCCCTTTTACCACCATCTGCCGTCGATAGAATTTTATTTCGAATTCATTTAACACGGCCGACGCGACGCTCGGAACGATCCGCAAACATTCCATCGAACCGTTTCGATTCACGCGTAGAAAAGAGCGAGAGCCTTGGAAATGATCGGACAGAAGTAGAGGGCCTGTTCGAATAAATAAATTGTTTACCTGGGAACAACGGCAGTCACGAACAACACGGAACATTGTCGTCGACACATATGTGTCGATTGTTGGGTGCACACTATCAGGCCGAACAAATGAAAAACAAATTTTCAAAAATTCAGCAAACATCGCCGGCTGCCGTAACGTGGTTCGCGTTTCGCAAACGAGATATCCGGTTCCCATGGAAAAAAAGATAACGCTACGAGATGCGTTAAATCGAAATAAAGAACAGCAGGAAATTACTTTTTCTTTATTCTTTTTTTTATGGTATAACATATTTTGTTTTCGAGCAGGTTGTAAAATATAAAACGAATGTAGAAATTAGTAGCGTAGAAATGGCTTGGTTAGTTAGAACTCTTTGTCGATGAGATGAACAATGTGAGACTGATCGTTGGTCTGAGAAGTCGTTTTTGATCATTATTATATTTATTTATATTACCGTACTTTTGAAAAGATTCTATTTGAAGAAATTTCGTTTCAGTATTTAGATCCAAAGGAAACCCATTCATTCTATATCTTTCATTGCAACTGCCTTTGAATATTAATATCTAGAAACTTTATTTTCCACCGCGAACTTCAATAAATAAATCCCTCTACCTTCCGTTAAACGCGAGAATTACAGAATAAATTCACCGGTCTTAAGAAAAACGAACCTCGCAAACTAACTTCTAAACTAACTTCTAACCAAGAAAAACTTCCCCATGCTTTCTATTAATTCTCCCCTATTTTCATCTTATTTCCAAAGAAACCAAACCCAACTCGGAATAATTCAAACAACCTGAATAACCCAAGTATACGTATACAACTTAAATAACAAGCCGCTGCAACTAATTTCCAACCAATGAAAGTGCCCGAAATTTCCTCTTAACTTTTCTCTAAATCTCTACCCTATTTTCGAGCAACACATATCTCTCCCTAGTCACGAGCAATCATCAAGCTGGCCGAGCGAGTTACACGCGAAACGACGCGTTAAAATCTTTCTCGCACGATCGAATCTCGTTTCTATTCTCTCTGCCTGTCTCTCTTTCTGATTTTTTCCACCCCTATCGACCAACACCCGTTCTCCATTTCGACGTGCACGTGTTACGACTGCGAACGGATCTCAACCACGGGCCACGAGTAACGCAATAACGTTCGATTATTGGTAGTCACGGGGCGCGCGAGGACACGGCGAGATTGCGACCGGTCTCTGCTCGTATATCAAAGCTTCCGTCTGTTCTCCGCTTTTCCGGAGCTTTGCAACCCGCCGTCAAAAGCCCGCTCGCTTCCATCCCCATTTTCCCAGTTGCAAACCCCACCACGATGTTTCGATAATGTACAAATATGGACGACAAGCTACGAAATAGGGAGCTCTGGATAAATCGAGACCACTCGCCAGATACTGAAAAGATACGATTAAACTCGATCGTTGTTGCTTCGTGATTCACGGTTTTTCCATGGATTTCGTGTTTGTATATAATTTCAGCATGTGTATCGCTTTGGGATTTTTCGGATTTCAGATAGAAGAGTATCATGAAGCAACGACAAACAAACAATGAAATTCTTCTGATTTTCTTCTGTGACGGTTTTTTCATTAGCCGAGCATTTTACCTCCGGTATTTCGATTAATCGTCAAGCTATTGGTTTTTCGTGACCATTGAACTATTCGCCGTTAGGCTTATCTAGTAAATAGACTAGTAGACTATTTATATTTTTCGAGTATTTCGATTAGTCGTTAAATCAGTGATATTTTATAAGAATCGTTGTATATATTTAGTTTTTGGAATTTTTGAGCATTTGAAATCTTTATCGAAAGGAACAATAAAAGCGTAGAGCGGAGATTCGACTAAAGTCGATATTTTTCTCGTGATCTTCCCCTGTAAGAATTTTTCAGTGAATTCTATGTTTCATAAGGATTTTACATATTGTCTTTATAATTTCTGTATCATTTCATCGCCTTACGATTTATCTCTTATCGGCTTTAATAAATTTTGAAATATTGATTTTGGAATTTCTTAGATTTCAGATTACTTTATTATTTCTTTATCGTTGTTTTACAACTTTCCCCTTTGGTATCTTTCAAAGGATTTCGTGTCTCAAGAGGATTTTGGAATATATTATCTTTGGAACCTTCTTATCCGTTCTTTACGGTTGCTTCACAGTCTACCGCTTTATCGATCTTTCAATAGATTTTACGTTTCACGAACATTTTCTACACTTTCCAGTAGAGGCTCTAATAGAGGCTTGGTTACTAAGAACTTTCTAAACTTGAAAACTTTTTATTGTTTCTTTATCTTCGTTTTATCATCTGTCTTCTTGATGATTTTTCCATCGATTTTATATTTCATGGCCATTTTTAAATACACTGTGTATGAAAACTTACTCTATATAAAATTTATTCTATAAAAATTTATTCTAATTCGAAAATTTATTCTATATACGAGACATCTATTTATTCATTGAAAGTGACAATGATAACACAGATTTGATTTCGGAGTACCAGATCGATTATGCTAATTAATTTGACCATCGATTCCACAATTTTCTTTCTTAACGATCTTCCGATCGATTTTATAATCCACTTATCATTTTCAGGCATATTATTTCTGCAACTTGTCTAAGATTGAAACCTCTTTATTATTTCCTTGTTATTCTCATCGCGATCTTCTTCTTTGACGATCTTGCAACATATTTGCAAATTAGTTTATCGATTGTAAACAGCCTATACACCGATATCCAGAGTAATTAATTAAATCTGGTTCGTGCTGCAGACTGAACTCTGTCGAAACGTAGAGGGCGTACCGGAAGTCGGAACCTGGCTCTGTGTCGTCGGGGCTTACATCCTCGAGCGTTGACAATCTAATGTCATTTACTTACCGTTTAACGTAATTAAAGTGTACTTTGAGGTGTGGCGGGACGAGAAATTAGCAGTGAACTTCGGTTTACCGAGAAACTTCCTGCGAGCGAAATCGACACTGCCGCGATCCAGCTTATCTTCCGTAAATTTCGCGCACAATCTCGTTGTTAGAGGTGATTTGCGAAACCAGACGAAACTGAAGGGCGAAGAGAGAGGGACAGAAGGGTTGGGAAACGTTCGGCGTGCTTCCTGTCGCGATTACGAGCATTCCACAAACAACGGATCGTGTTTTACTAGAGACAACCTCCGTTCGCGAACCTCGTAACATTTGTCGTTGCTTTATTACAAAGTAGTTTGATGAACTGGAAGGGCAATAAAGTGGAGTTTCTTTCTGCAGAAATATTAATAGTAAGTTGAAGCTTTATTTAACTCTGTTCTTGATATTACGAAGTAGACCTCTGGTTTATTTTAGTAGAAACTAAATTAAAATGAACAAGTAATATACAACGAAGAACGAGATTAATCCCATAAAGCAGATTTTACGATTAAACGAAGAAAGTGCTTATTAATCTGTACATTGCAGCGCGATATAAAAAGCACAGCTTCTTCTTCTGACTCAATTTTACAGGTTTTCACAGGGTAAATCGTATCTTTAAAGAAACTTGATACTTTGTCCATAAAGCATTTACAGTCATAACTGTTTGTGGTTTGTTTATTGAAGGGAATCATTTTTTTATAAGAAATGGCTTGTTTGTATTATAGTTATTGTATTATACTTAAGGCACTTGGGGAAGGGTTTCGACGATTTGAACCAGAAAAAGGATGGAAAAGGAAACATAAAGAGAATATAATTTTGCAAAGTTATTTATCTTAAATCTAAAGTTATTAAACAATTTATGTAGTTTGATAGACAATGATACGTATGTAACAAATTGTCAATGTTCTNTAGTCCATACTTATATAAATATTTAATATGAAGAAAATGATTGTTCCATTGTGCAAAAATTTCATTATTCGAACATTTCTATAGGAGACTGTACTGTACTCCATCTACCGTATGTAGATATTGTATATTAGTATCTCTTTAATTAATTAGTATATTATTAAATATGTAGGATAAATATAAATTTGTTTCCCTCTTATTTCACTAATCCTGACCGTTTTTCAATACAAAGCCATAATTGTACTCTTAACTGTAAGAACGAACTGTCAGTCTTCTTCATCCTCATTGAATAAACGAAATTTAATAAAATAAAAGTAAACATTTTATGATCTAAGAAATTCTATTATTCAGACATTTCTGTCTGCTTATTGGCTAAAATACAGGGGTTGGATAAAATAATGGAAACGCCTCATATATGTCATATACATGTACTTTTTTGATGATGGTTACGACGTTAAATTACGATAAATACGTATCTGCCATATATGACATATAGGAGATGTTTCCATTATTTTGTCAAAGCCCTGTGTTCCATTTATCATAGAAAATTCCTAAATATATCCTTCTTATTCCATTAATTATAGCTACAATTTTTTAATAGAAAACCATATTTGGAATTAGAATATTGGACAGATTAAATATTAGAACGAATTAATGTCTTCGACTTAATTCCTATTCACAGGAATGAAAAATATCAAAAAAGTGAACGATCTGTTATTCGAGAATTCCATTATTCAGGCATTTCTGTGTGCATATTGGTTCAAATATAGGAGGCTGTACCATGCTCCGTTTATCGTAAAATAAACCTAAATACATATATCCCTTTTATTCCACCAATCGTTAAACCGTTTTCCAATACAAAACCATATTGCCATATTTCAGCGACGGATTTTCATAAGTGATGATCTGAAAACAAGAGAAGGCGAATCAGCAGGATACGTTTGAATTTTTCTTGTTTCCGGGTCATAGCTAGCTATTACGTAGATCGCGTTCCACGTTGCAATATCTAGACTACTCGATTCAAAATTTCTTCCTGCTGTTGCACTCACGTGCATTTAAAAGTGAATGACGTAATCCCTGGCGTAACAGGCGGCCACTGGAGCTTTTGCCTCTATGCTTGATGTTTAAATCCGACGTTACGTTACGCGGAAATAGACGAAATCTATTCGTTGGCCAACGCAACGGAAATAAATTGCAAAAACTTCCCTCGTATAACCAGGCTACGATAAATATTACCGTGGTTGAGTAGTTTAAAGGGTCTATCTCATTTTCGTTTCTCTCCCAAACCACTAGATTACCTTATGCAATTTTCTAATCTTCTTTGAATTTCTTTCGAGTTTCTGTTTCTGCTTTCGGTTCGTTGCAATGTTATTGCGTATTATATGTGGTTAATTATTTTCTGATATTCGAGTCTTTCAGAAGCCAAGCTGATTAACTCCACATTCTGTAAATTTCTCGATTCAATTCTAAAAAAAAGAAAACAAAAGAAACAAATGATCACAAAAGAGCGACAAAAGTCACAGTAAACGTGCCTCTTTTCAAAAGTCAAATCGACTTTACTTTTTGTAAATTTGTCAATTTTCTTATCGCACAGTTGGTATTCAGTTCCTAAAAAACGAATGATCTACCGTCGTAAATTTATTCATCATACGAAATCGACACATGTAACGATTTCAAGGTAATTTTCAAAGATTCCGTAATATCCATTTAAAAAAAAATTGATAACACTGCTACTGTCGTAAATTCAAGTATAAAACTAACTACATAAATGCTTGAAAACCTAGATACATATATACCGAGTGTGACACGGTTCATCAGATCGACAAATCCGAAAATTGTTCGCCAATGCGTTCATCATTAGAGGATTGATCTATTCGAACGGAACAACAGTCACGGTACACTGCAAACAGTTTAGAGTTACTTGGGACCCTCCATTCAGCTATCATCGGTTATAACAATACGTTGGGCGAACGCGCTCGAATTCAACGGGAAACTGTTTCCGGCGGCGTTGTTTTCGAACACGCGACAGCCCTGCTTTCCTGCTCGCTTTCAATTATCTCGAGAACCGTGAGTACCGCGATCGAAATCGGACATTTTCACCTGGGCATTGTATCGACGATGGGAATTATTTTTAATAGCATTTCAATGCCATAAGAACGCTTTTCATTTGTTTTTTAAACATTTCCTTGTAATTTCGAGTCGCTACAATATCGTTTTCCATGATAACACGAAGAAACGAGGTCTTTTCTTTTTCTTTTAGATAATTTTTCATTTTCAGATTTTATATCAAACTAGAGCAACGAATGACTCTTTTGAACTAGAAAACTTGAACTAGAGAAACTATGATTTTACGTGATTTTAAGGTGTGATTGTACGTGAAGGAATGTAATTTATTTTTCGTTATTAATAGCAGCGATTCTTAGCAATTTATTAATCGCAATTCTTGATTCCTATGTTTCAAATCAGACGAAAATATCAAAAGACCAATTGTAATCTTTTATTTCGTTGTCAAACGAGTTCCGATCGTGAGTTTACACGTAGTAATAGAATCTGAAGAAACGTGAAGCGTCTATGAAGCGATGAAATTCAGTCAGAACCTTGTCATATTTGTAAAATGCTAATCAACAGAACGAAGAAAAGTGATGAGAATTTAATGTAACATAGGAAGTGAAAGTTATAAGGAAATATACTTAATCCAGGCTTAACCTACTTTCACTCGAATCTGGTACAGATCCACGTCGATTCCAATGCTGGGCGTTACGTTAATTCTTTAAGCTCGCTTCCACGTGAATTTACTATTCGTCATTACCAACTAACATTTCTCGAACACAAAGTGTAATCCAGATTTAACCTGAAAAACCGAGTCAGTAGGAGAATGAAGAAGTCCTTTGCGATCTCGGCCTATTTGTATTATTCGACGAATATTACCTTGCGTCGAAGCAAAGTAAACAGAAATTAAAAATCTCGAACGGAAAAACACCGGGCAAAAAGCTCTTGCGTGGTCCAAATAGCAAATTACATTGGCAAACGTTCCGAAAAACGCGACGTCGAACAAAGCATTGAAAGAATAATCGAAAGGCAGAGAAAGCATAAACCGAATGATGCAGGTGGTGACGTCTGATATAAAAGTGGAATGAATTCAGAACGCTTCTGGAAGAAAATGAATAGTTCTAGCGGCGTAGTTCGGGGCGACGATTTGTAAAGCTTGGCAGCGACAAAACAATCAAAATGTAAAGGACATTCTCGTCGCGGGCTGGCTTTGATCTGAAGCACGGTTTTGCCGCGCGTCGAGATGATAGCAATATACCGGAAACTGGGTCAAGTGCAGTTCAGTTACCCTGTAGAGACGAGCCTGTATAGCCAACGTTTTCGAAACATACAAAGCTTCCGTTCTCGCGGTCGTCACGCGCTTATTTATCGTCGTTTTTACCATAGCGAAATTTAGAATTGCGTTTCTGTCATTCTCTTTTTTCTTCTTTTTTTTTTTTTTTTGATTCGTAGAAATGACGTAAATGAGAAAGGGTAGTTAAAAGAGGAATTTGTTCAGTTTACGTAAAATTACTGTGTTTGAAGATCGTGGGAGGTAAAGATGAGAAGTACGTTTCTATTGATTTTTTGTTGTTAATGTCACTTTATGACATTTTAATGTCACTTTATGATATTTTAATGATACCTTATGACATTTATGACTGTGTTAGCTACAGCCAAACATACAGTTGTTAAAACGAACGATGTTTCAATAGCTTCGATATTTAAATGACTGTCGACGTTTTAATATTACGATAAACAATATTTTTTTCAATTTGGAAAAGTATGAAAATATATGTGTTTATTATAAAACAGAAATAAAAAATTATTAGTCAAAAAGAAGTATTCAATAATAAGAGTATAGTAGGGAGAAATACTGATAATATAGAAATATTCAAAAATTGGGAAAAGTATGAAAATATACGTGTTCATTATAGAAATTAAATAAAAAATTATTGCTCAAAAAGAAGTATTCAACAATAAGAGTATAGTAGGGAGAAATACTTATAATATAGAAATATTCAAAATATTCAATAAAACATGACGAATAAGACTACGTATAATTTATGTATCGATTTAGTAACAATTGTTTTTCATGAAATTCATTATAACGCTACTTATTAACGATGTTTATACAATATACATTTAATCATACTTATTTAAGAACATACATCTCCATAAACGAAAACATTCAATCTACGATAATATTTCTATTCGTTTTATCTACATTATTCCATCATCCATTACGAAAGTAATGCGTGAAACAAGCAAAAATTCATTCTCCTTAAATTTCAACAAATCGCGATACCCGTTATCCGCGCCGAGACAATTATATCAGAAACCAACATTTTTCTTTTTCTTTCTTTTTTTGCCACAAACCATCGTTCTATATCAAACAAAAATCCTCTAAAAGCAAGCCGAAGGAAAAAAAAGGAATGAGAGAAAAAGTATTATTTTGGAATTGCACGCAAATATATATATACGATCTTCCACGGTGAAGGAACGTGAAACAAGGACAAAAAATAGCGACCACACGAACATGATATTTCGTAAGCGAAATACGTGGGTATCATCCCTGCAAACCATATTGAATATCCTTTTCGCGAAACGTTTGAGGCTAAGGTACACTCTCTTTCACGTAGAAACGTGAAAGTAGGAGACACGGGATACACCGGAAACCAGGTCAAAAACAGTCTGGTTAGCCTGGTCGAACGATGCTTGAAAACGCTTTGAAAACACGAAGCTAGGCCTGCAAGAGAAGCTTGCATTTCCCTCGAATTTATCGATGACCCCGTTGCCCTAACATCCCCTCCGTCCCTTAGCCAGACCTCTCTAAATCCCTGCTCGATTCGATACCGGTCCTCTCGATCGTCCAGCTCACCCTCTATCCGCGATCCGTATGATATCCGATGCACGTGCAGGATTTCATCGGCAATTTGGCGACGATTAACGGCTCCATTCTGCAACGAGACGCGCGCATCGCAGAAAATTAAGAAACATTCCCCTGTTGAATTGTCGTGTGCTTTTCACCTGTTTCGATTCTGCATCGATGTATTGGGATTAAAGAATCGTCATTGGAGAGGATACACAATTGGAAAGTATAGAGAGAATTATTAAAGGACGAAATAGTCGGAGTTCGCAGCATTTCAGAGTGTCTTAGTTCCTCATTCGTTTCTATGTTGGAGGAGAATACTGCGATCGCGGAATCGTCATCGGGAAGAATAAATGATAGAAAAAGGCGAAGAGAATTTTTGGAATGTTGGAAAATTTGTGATACGGGAATTGAAGCGGAAACGCGGGCAACAGTTACGTTCTTAGTTTTCGATTTGTTTCTATATTCGTGGAGAGCGTAGGGGTTGAAGATTGTCGTTGAAAAGGATACGCATATCTACCGGAAAATACAGAGAGAATTTTTCTTGTGAAACTGGATCGAGATAGAGAGCAGGATGGACAGGCTAATGTTTAGGAATTTAGCAGAAGTTTTGCAAAGTCTAAAAAAGTGTCTTCTAAAGAGGCAGAAAAATCTGTAAAAATTTAGCCAAAGGAACGTTAACTTGGAATATTGTAATTGCACGTGGTACAAATTTCAATTATCTCAGAGAAAACTGGCATCTTGTATGAACATTCGTCGATATTGAAATCTTCGATCATCCAATAATTCATGAAGCAAATATCATCATTAACAAACATTTTATTAAAATTGTCTAAAATTAATCTTTAATTCTTCCTCGCGAGTATAACGCGTCTTAATAAAATTCGTACCACGTCACAAGTGTGACTTGCTACCATAAGTCACGTTAAGAATCCTTATTAAAGTATAATCACTACGTTCCTCCCAACTGTGGAAAGTATGCAACATCTAAACCTATCTGCCAAGGGATCAAGACAACGACACGATAAATCAAGGCAACAGCCTCGAAGGTAACCCGTCTCTACGATTCCTCGTCTGGGGATCTCGCGTTTCGTCGAAAACTCGAGCGCCTATCGTCGAACACGTCACGTTGCCGTCGATCAGGGGCTGCAGTAGCAGTGTGTGGGAGGTTGGCGAGTGTGTCGGATGAACAAGGATGCAGGCTGCAGCGGGTATAATCGGCTTACAGCAACGCAGCCTGACGAGCCCGTGAACGGACGGGCAGACTTGATCCCCAAAAGCCTCGATACCTCGAAAGCCCCGATATAACTCCCATCCTCTCTCACCCTCTCCTACACCCTCTCTCTACCATCCTCTCGGCTCGCTCGGCCTGGCAAAGCCGGCATTCGCTCACGGGGTCTACGACTTCAACAGAATGGAAATACGAAGAGAGAGTCGGGTGATCCGTTCGTATTTCCCGCGAAATGCGGCCGAACTGGCTTCCGCCTATTCTGTACCCGTTTTTTCTTTTTACCTGTCGAAGTGTCACAACGCTGCAACAAGGAAATTAGAATGTTGATTCGTAATTTTGTATCTCCCTTTTCATCGTTTCTTGTTTCGTTCGGAAAGGCTAGTTACGGGCGGTGATTGCCAAACGTATTTGCGTATATCCTTTTCTAATCAATCGTGTTTTCATCAGATTCTATGTTCCATTTTCGTAGATTGAAATTACATTTGTATTCCTCTGGAAGTATTGCAAAATGATACGAAATTTAATATACTTAAGCGTAAGTATGTATAAATGACGAAGCGGAGGGTTTGGATTAGATTTGTTTTATTGTTAGCAAAAATTTGGCAGGTTTTTGCGACTGGAAATTTATACGTTTCGCACTTTACACGCGTACAAATGTTTGTTTAACGTAGTATTGTTGAAAGGTAAGAATTGATACGAATAGTCTGCTATTGGAGATCGATACGATAATTTGATCGCATGTAATAAATAAAAATAGTTTGTTGAGAATTGTGGATCTTAATTGCCGAAATAGAAGTAAAGGGGCACTAAGGTTACACTTAGAATTCAAATTAAAATAGTTATAGATTTATTTGATAAATGATTGCCAGCACTTTCTTTGTCTCACCATCTTCCATACCACACTGCCAACGGAACAGTCACATTCATCTGTTTTTCCAGACGCCGCGCACACACATACTTCACACACTCATATTCATATGCGTGTGTCACTACTTCGCTGCCAATATAGTCTAACACACCAAATTATACATATCTCAATATAGTTTTTGATGATAAGGAAATAGAATAAAATTCAGCAAATATATCATAAATACTAGGAGATAAAGTTTATTGAATTTTAATTTGAACTAGCTTTAAATATGAAGAGCTGGTAGCTTGAAACGGATGGAAAGTTTCCATCAAGTTCTCGGTTGCATTTGATCCATTAATTAAACAGAAAGACGTTCGATTTGCATCAGCGTTATAAAACTCGATTCTTACTTTGTCAAGCACGTCAAATAAACTAGATGAAATAGGTGAATCAATAGATGAAACGAACATTTGAAAGAAACACTCATCTGTTATTTATGAGTAAATGCAAAAATATAATTTGTCTTTTATTGCCATTAGAAAACTTCAATTTTCACTTTATCAAACACATATTACAATTAATATACATGAATGAACATTTGGAAGAAAATGTTGAAAGGAATCCACGTACATTGGCAACACACCTGAAACCCAATTTCGTAATTAACAATCAAATTTTCCACAAATTTCGCCAGGTATGGAATACTTAAAAGTATTTCGATCTACTATCGCGCAAGTTAATCTTTTAAGCTTCGTTAGCAAGTGAAAAATTGTCGAGGATGTCCAAACTAGATTCATCCGAGGAGTCTGCTAGACTTTCGAATCGAATGGTTGATCGTCGCCACTGCCGTGGAACGATATAACAAGATCGTGATTGTGAAAACTTTCTCGAGGAGCAGGTTCAAACCTAAAAAGTTATTTCTTCGGTGGCTGGTTGCCGCGAGGAACGAAGTAATCTAAATAATGACGAGAATTCGATGCTTGGCGTAGAAAAGAATCGAACAGAGTGTTAAGTCGAACGACTCGCGATAAGAAGCGTCAAACTTCCAGCTCTTATTTTCACAGACAGCACCGCGTGTACCTTTTTCTTCTATAAGTTTCCTTCCAACTTCTTTAACTTCCTACATCTAATATCTCTTCTTTTATATCTTTCTTTCTAGTTTTCTTCCTTTTTTCAGGATTATTAAATTCTGTATGTCCCCTTCCCTACATTTTTTAGGCTGGAAGTTCTTTTGGATTCTTTCTCCTCGTGGAATTATTTTAAATAATACAGATCTTTCTCCCTTCCTCGTTCTGTTCTACTTTAATCATTTAATATTCTAGCGAAATATATTAAGATTAATCTTTTTTTATTTTTCATTTCTTCTCGTAATTATTCTCTTCTTTTTTTATTTTATAAAAATTGCATACAAACGAAATAAATTATTCCGATTATGGAGACGCGATTTATTCAATTTATTCATCTCGAAACTTATTAAATGATTCAGCATCACGAATAACAGAAACGAAGAAAGCGAGAAGAGCGAGGATAGAAGGCGTTACGAATTTATTATACAATTATAGTTAGGTTCACCGCGGACCGCTGTGCGTTATTTACATTAATAAATTATCTATATATATATAACGTACGGCAACGTAATAAACTCGAGTAACGTGAGAAAGCGCCTCTGGCGAGCCACAATCTCGACTAATCCGAGTCTCTATGGGTGCTACTGTCTCTCTGCTTTTCAGCCGACTATACGTGCATAAATGAACCCGCCACCAGAATATATTATAATCATGAAATCCACTAATAATTCCAGCCAATACTGTCTAGCACTGCAACTTTATTAAGAACAGTCAATCTGAAAGGAAAAATCGATTAGTCGTTAAGAAAAAATACTTTCAGTATTTAAAAATATAGCAGAAGAATGAAGAATATGAAATTAACAAATAAATAAATAATTGTGTACATAAATTCGATCGGACAATAGCTTTGAAATTTCCTCGACAGATTTCGTGACACAACTTTCTATTTTCTATTTATATATTTAATCATCAAAATCTAGGAAAGATTTCCAGAAACTTCTGCGTTTGAGTGTTTTTATCGTACAAAAAACCCTAAAAAACCCATGTGTCATTAAACAACGCTTTAATTTACCAAACAATTTAATAAATAAAATATCAAACGACGTCTGAACTACACGTCTGATAATATCAAAAATATCAATTGACACAGTTGAAATTAGATAAAAACAATTTCAAAAATGTTATATCCTTTCAAGAGGAACAGCTTTCGACTACGAAAACATTCCGGATGACCTAATGTTACCTTTCTTCCTCAAACGATACACCACGCTTTTCATTCGATCCAATTAATCATTTGAAAGCATCAATCGTCACGATCAACCACTCGAAGCAAAAATAAAGCTCGATACTTCTGAACGCGCAAGAATAATAAAGCTACGTTACCAAGCTGTTCTACAGATGGTGAAAACAATGGTGGCTCGTATAATCACGGCCAATCCACGCTTCTGTCGCCGCGAGCGCGAAATTGAAACGCGCGCGTCGAATGTCCAATAGGTTCGCCAGGCTCCTCGCGTCGTGGCCGATCAAAGCGAAAAGTGTCTTCTGTTTCGTGCTGCAAAAAGCCTGGATACCAAGCTTCTTCCATTCCCCTCTATCTTCCTCTCTCTCTCTTTCTCTTTTTGTCTCGTCCCCTTTCTTCATGACTTTGTAATTCTGGCTCTTGATTCCTCGCGATCGCCGCGCAAGTGTCTACTCGGTTGAAAAATTGCGCGCATCCTCGATGACGGAAGAATAGATCTCGTTCGAGACGCGAACAGACCAAAGGGCTGCTGATGAATAGGGTGACGGAGTTAGGGGAACACCATACGAGGGGTTTTATTGTTAGATAGCTGAATTAAGAGCTCGCCGGTTGGGGAACTCGTGTGATGTTCGCGAGACGCGTGGAGTAAGCCGATGTTATACAGCGACGCGCCAAGATTTACGGCCGGACTGGATTTTTAAATTCATATTCAAAAGGCGATGTCTATTAGGTGTAGAAACGAATTCCTTCCGACAATGAAACTTTCACTTTACATAAAAATTGGAAAAGATTCATTTTTGTGTGTAATAAACAAATCTTAAACAATATTGGGTATAAGAGTGTGACAGGTAAAAAGAAAATAATATGATAGATAAACATTGTTATATAGTTGTATAATATTGCTTGAAATTCTTTAAAATAGCGTATTTAAAATATGATGTGAAAAATTGACCTGTCTGGAAACTTTTGCACGCCGTTGTACCTGTTGAAGAGGTTAAATGAGGTTTCAGGGAATTTGGCTAAGTTTGAATATTATTTGGTTGATTCTCGGTATGGTGTACTCACCATACCGACTGTGGATTTTTATAAACATTCGTATTTTTATGAACGCTGTCAAACCGTTGTACCTGTTGAAGAGGTTGGATGAGGTTTCAGGGAATTTGGCTAAGTTTGAATATTATTTGGTTGATTCTTGGTATGGTGTACTCACCATACCGACTGCGGATTTTTATAAACATTCGTATTTTTATGAGCGCTGTCAAACCGTTTTACCTGTTGAAGAGGTTGGATGAGGTTTCAGGGAATTTGGCTAAGTTTGAATATTATTTGGTTGATTCTTTGTATGGTGAGTAGACTGCGAATTTTTATAAACATTCATATTTTTATGAACGCTGCCAAAGAAGTAAAAGCTAGGTAAATGTCTGTCTTATGCTTATGATATTATAACGAGATGTTTACCCTGGAGATCTTACAGGTTTTTGTATATTATGTGCGTTTTGTATATTTTTGAACACTTAAATTCTTCATAAATGCGGAAAAATTTGCAGTCTGATGATAATTGTTTGTCGTAATTATGAGCTTGGCATCTGAAAGATTGTTGAAGGTGTGTGGGATGAAATTTTGGGAAATTGTAAGATTGTATTGGCAAATTTGTTGAACGAAAGAGCTAAGAAACCAAAAGGCTTGAATTTTGAAATTTGAAAGTAATTGAAGCAACAAACAACTAAACAGTTACATTTTTAAGAAGGTTTATATAGATTAATTCAATTATTATCTTGGCAAGAAATTTTGATCAACATTATAACTTTTCTGCCAACTTCAGAAACGTTCTATATGAAACGCAAATCGAATCATCAATCATTCGTAACATCTCGAAAACCTCAAACTCCTGAAAATATTTCAAAGTCAACATACTTTACGAAAGACTATTAATTATTCGTGATACATTCAAAATCTTAAATTCTCACTCGCTAACTCTTAATACAAAATATTCTGAATTCTCAAATATCCCACAGGAAATATGACCCTTCGCAAACCTCCCAAAAACTTTACCCCTGTCCCGAAAATTTCTCCCAAAATACCAAAAACCTGAGAAACCTGAGAAACCTGAGAGACTCCAAACCTAACCCAAACCTTCTTCAACCTCACCCTGTTTAACCACTCAAAGACCTACCCCCATAACCTCCAAAAAGACCTACACCAGTCTTCCATCTGGAAATCTCAAAAGCCCCATCGGTAACTCGATATCAGAAACGGTAAGTGCGTAACGTCGCTCGACTGGTTTCTCACCGCGAGCAACGCAAACACACGGGAACAATGGCGGAGACAATGCTCGGTACGGAGTGCCACGGCTCTTTATCCCCGCGCCCTCTTTCTTTTTCCCTCTTCTTCACCCTCTATATGCTTCTCTTCCTCTCTGACTTTTTTCCTGTCCGCACCCTTGGCGAAGTCAGAGACACCGAATGACGGTTGCCCGCGGGCCGACACCCAGAAGAATAGCGCCACGACAGCCAGAGAGCAGCAGCAGCGGCAGAAAATACCGGGAGGGGACCTTTTTTTTATTTAATTAGCAAGATGTACGAGCTACAAAGATTCCCTTCACTCCGCGGCCGCCAACGGTTCTGCTTCAAAGACACCAGTCGTCCACTCTTTTCCCTCCCTTCCTGTCTTCTTCTGGTTATGCCTTCTCACTTCCTTTGCCGTTTCTAGGCTCCGGATTAATACCACTCCCGATCGTCCTGCATCCAGAAGGAATCCCGATCCCTTCACAAGGAGAGGATAACGCGTTGCTTGTCATCGTGTCCCTTTGATCCTCGGAACGTTTTGGTTCTGGTGATCGTACGGCGACGTTTGAATGAAAATGACGAACGTATTGCGGTGCTCTGGAGCTGATGTACTGTACAATTCTATTTACGTAGACTCATCGGGGGGAAGGCAGTTGGTACAAGTTGGAACTTATATAAGTAGACTGCGGAGTTTGCGTATTTTTATATTTTTATATGTTTATGCTTCAAAGGATTTTTTCAAGGGATTTAAAGGGAAATTCATTTCATCTACTATTTTGTATATTTTATATATTTTCGCGTATTAAAATTTGCATAAAATGCATGAAAATCCGTAGTTTATGTAGAAGGGTAGTTCGGTGATTCTTGTTATTAGCTATGATTTTTCGGCCACGTAAAAGGATCTATTAGGTCGTCCGAAAAGTTTCTTTCGTTTTATAAGGAAATAATAGATACACAACATTTTTCGTTTTATATTATTTTATCAAATTACGTATGATCCATTTTGATCTATCAAGATAAAGATCACAACGTTTAACAGATTAGGTTTCATGTTTGTATAAAGATGCATCGTTGTAAAAGACGTGTCTGTAAAAGAAAGACACTTTCCGGACAACCTAATAGATAAGTTAATGTTAGCGGTAGTTGATTGGACAACCGAGTAAAATGTATAAGTAACTTTTGTTCCTTCGTACTACTGATTTGACGATTTTTTCAATAGGTATAAGTATGTTGAGCGAAAGGAGAACGTGGAAGACGTCTTCGAAGAACGATCAATTATAAAGTGAGATTTCTGTTACCACGACATATTTGATCAATGATAGGGATAACAAATTTCTCTTTTCACGATGCTGACTTTCCTTAAAGTCATATCTTTGCGCCAATCTCACGTCAATCTTCATTTTTCAATTATTTCTCGTTTTTCTCCTATAGAGGAAGGCTATAAGCAGTAGATTCGATGAAAGTTGAAAAATCATAACTCATTCTCCTTAGAAACTCGAAGTAGCCATTCAGAAGATGAGTACCATACAGGTTAGATCGTTTATGCCATTAACTTGTAGCTACGACACTACTCCATAGTATACTCGAGTATGGTCGATAAAGCAGAGTTTATAAAACTTAAAGATCTCTGAAAATGTACACATCGTTTTCAATAAAACGTTACTTTCTGTAAGTGCTTTCTAAGTATCACGTAGATATCTCTATGTTCCCAAGTGTCATAATGATGGTCTATCATAATTATAAACTACACACAAACTCTCAATGAAACTTATACTTTGATATTTTATCTATATTATTCTTTTTATTGCTATATCTTTCTGAAACATGTGCCTTGATATTTTATCTGTACTATTTTCCTTCATTGCTAGAGTTTATGTATCTAACTCTCTTTTCTAAGTATTTCTTTTCTTAAATTCTTTGTTGATCCATTCTCCTTCTCTAGACTTCAGTTTCAACATTCAACCTCTTTCTGTTTCTCATTCTTTGGATTTTCTCTTCTATTACTTTCAGCCTCTCTTTATTCAAAATTTTCATTTCTTACATCTCCACCTTGCCAATAATCCTTCTGTTTCCCAAATCTTCTACCAGTCTATATATTCAATAATCTTCCTCCTCAAATATTCTCGACCTCACACTCTTAATTAAAAACATCTTTTCTTACCAGTTTCTTCACTCCGGATCCAAGAATCCTCAGTATCAAACACCAGCAACAAGGACACTGATATCCACCGTTATTAAGATTTCTCTCTTTCTTATACTCCCACTAGATATTAAATTTCCCTTCATTCGAATATATGAGCAGCTTTTAGTAACTCTTCTCTCACACTTCCACTTTCTAGGTTATCAATATTTAAATCTTTCCTTCTTAAATTATACTCCTTTAATCTATGCTGCCCATTAACAACTGTCCAACCCAATTCAAGAATTCTCAACATCAAACGCATTCTCTTCCAAAAAAAAAAAGAACTCTGCAATTCACGATTCTTAAGATTTTTTCTTCTTATGCTAATACTACCTGTTAAGTTTTTCTTTATTAATCTAAACGCTTAATTTCAAAACGTCGTTGCTTTCACTTGCATCTCTGTATCTTCAATATTCCGACTTCTCTTTCTTAAAACTCTCTTATTTTCTTTTCTTCCTTTTTCTCTACACCTGCTATATTTTCAATAACTCACTACTACCATTACAAGAGTCCCCAACGTCAAAATACACTTTTTAACTCGTTTATTACACGTTAAATTTCTTTTCGTTTCAACGCTTAATTTCTAGTACCACCAGCCCCTGTCATTTGCCCTGTACGTTCTGAATATTCAAACCCTTCCTTTTAAAAACACGCTGCCACTCTACTATACTCCCCGTACCTCAGCCCGCTGCCACTCCATTAAAAATACCCGTTCGGCCGATCCAAAAATCGCAACAACGTCCCCGGCCTCGACGCAAGAATCCTCAGCATCAAACGTACACCCCCAGCCCCCAGACGCTCTTCAACCGACAGCTCAAAGAAACAAAGCAAATCCGCGTACTCGATTCGCCGTTCTCCTTCTATAAAATCACGCTGATAGGATGGCCGGTTTGCACGCGGGCGATCGATGGCATCGCGATATTTGCTTCATAGTCGAGTAAACGCGAAATCCCGGAGATGCTTCTCCGGGTAATCAACGTCGATTCGCATTCCCGCCGTGTACCGGCGGCTCTCCTTATACTGGCCGTCTCGAGAATGATTCAGGAACGCGAACAACCAGCCACCATCCCACGCAAGTTCATTGTCAGCCGCTTGGTTTGAAGATTCAGTGGAAAAGAGAAAGAGAGAAAGAGTAAAAGAAAGAGAAAGAGGGAGAGAGGGAAAGAAGAGAGATGATCGGACGCGCGCAAATACCAGGCCAGCCTCTCGCAGAGTATAAAGAGGGAAGTCCAATAAAAAACTTATTAAAGGGGCCGTTGGAAGTCCCAGTAAATATTTGACTGGTCTTTTAGATCTCCGTGCACCGTTATGAGGAAACTAACCCTCGTGCGGACGACCTCCGCCTTTCGGCCGCTACTTTCCGCTAGATTTCAAGCTTTTACTCTTACGCGAGGCCTAAACATTCGGAAATTTGATTCTTTCCATCGAGTATAGTTTTATGTTTTCTTTTATTTCATTCCATTCTTTTTTTGTTTCTTTTTTTTTGGTTTGTTTGTTTCTACGAGAGTTGAAAGTTTTAGGTTTTATATATTTTTTAAATATTTCCCTGGCTCAGTTGAAATATCTCGAATGTTTATCTCTTTTTCTAAGCACACACGGTGGCGTTTAAATAAATAATGCATACGCTGGGAACTTTCTTTTCATTTTTTCGCAAGTGTCGTGCAGAAATCGTTTATCCTCCCCTCCATTTCGTCAGGTATCGCGCTGACGTTTAATAAAGAACAGAGTCTTTCAGTAAGTTTTAAAATTTTCTTGCAATAAATATGGTCGGAAATTCAGTGTTCGATCAAGTCAAGATTATGAAATGGATTTTATTGAAAAAAAAGAAAAGAAAAGAAGCGTTCAGTGTAATGGTTTGTAGCGGAAAAAGATTACATAGTAATCTAATGGAATATCTTCTTGACACGGAACGATCAAAATTACAGGGCTGTTTGAATCGTCTTTTCTTAAATCACTCTGCAAAGAAAGAAAGACATTTACATGTTGGAAATTAATGTTATACGTATCTTTGCTCAAATTCTCCATATTTAACGCGTAACAAACACTATTGAGCTAATTTCCAAAAGATTCGATTCTGGTGTACTGATTTTTGCCGATCTTCCATCGATTTTGAGGAGGATTGTTGTTTACATTTACATTACTGACATACAGGCTGATGATATCATCGAATAAAGTCTAAGTCGAACAATAACTATTTCCATTTGAGTTCACTGCGTGCCATGTTCGCACGTTCCACAGTGCGGCACTTGAATGAGGATTCCGGCCAGGAATCAAAAAACACGTATAATGTGCAATTTTCTTGAAACTTGATGTCGATGATATCGCGAGAAAGTGGTGAGAAGCATTTTCATCGAATCATTGTCAGTATGGAGGTTTTAGTTTTTACAAGAGACGATGATTTGGAAAGGAAAGGATGGTTAGATTGGGTGATTTTCATATAAAATGGGAATAATTGTAAAAGTAAGAATATTTTTCTTCGTAGATTTATTACTCTAGAAATTATTATGGTTAAGATTGTAATTATGGTTTCTGTAGAAGTTCGATAGATTAATGACACGAATAATTTAAGGAAGAAAATAATTAGATTAGACTTTCTTTCTTTGTTCTTCTCACATATATCGTGACTAGACCATAACATAACAAACCTTGTACAATTAAAAAATACTAAAAAAACACATGGTTGCCGGCATAACGTTTATACATATTTAAAGAATTACTTTACTATCCAATCTATACAAAGTTCTCAATCTTCAAATATAAAATCCATCTCCACATATCAATCAATCGAAAAGAAAGAAAGAAACGAAACAAAAAAGACTTATTAACCCATAACCATAGCCCGTAATCTATAGATGAAATCCATCGGTAACTTCCAATTTAGTCATCGACGGATTTCGTTGGCGCAAGGTAGAACGATTTCAACGACGAATCGAATTCTCTCTCTCTCTTTTCTCTCTCTCTCCACCCTTTTCCGAACCGTCGAACAATCGCTATTCCATCATCGGTTTCGACTCTGAATTGGCCGAAAGATATCGCTATTGTTTAGAGACGTATTGTCTCGACGGGGGTCTCCGTATCGTTGCACTCGTAGTTTTCGAGTGGTATTGTGGAATAAACGCGTGCCATTGTCCCGCGGTTTATCGACGCGCGGGTTCAGCCTCGTTAGCTTCCCAGCTTCGATTTATACTTACGCGTGCTGCCACGGAACATTCGCAAATATCCTCCCGCGTCCCGTTCTTTCCCACCAATGTGTCGTGTATCGTGCGATTTGTTCCTGTAGGTACATGCGACAACGATATTTGTGAGATCGGGGGAGGTTGGATTATTCGGTTGGTTCGCGAGGGGGAATTGATTGATAATGGGGCAGATCAGGGGTTAATGATTTATATTTTTGTTCCTTGGTATTGTTCGAAGCTAAAAGTATTGTTGGAACGTTGCTGATATTAATAAATAGAAGCAGAAAGGAAGCAGATTTTTATGCAGTTGAATTAAGTTGATGGGTTATTCCATTACTGTTTACTGTTGTTTATTTATGTGGCTGAATCGAATGCATTGAGAAGCGTTCTTTTGTACATTAAAATCTTTGGAACTTGTTACTGCTCTGGCTACTCCAAAATCGTACGTAACCTTGGAAAATCGCAGACAAATTTTCTCCTGAATACCTGCAGGCCGCTACCTTCGCAGATATCTTTAGAAATTCAGAACTAAATCCACCGAAAGTGCGAAAAATCAATTAGTTAATCCTCAATGATAGTCGTGAGCCTCTATCGAATTTCTTATGAAGATGGCTTCATGATGGCTTGCTGATGGAGCAAGACCCGCGTAACCCAAACCCTCGCGTTCCAATCCACTCGCTTCTCTCCCTCTAAGAAACCAATTTACAAAAAAAGCACAGCTAACCCAGCCGATAAAATTGCAACTCCTCTGCAGAAGCCTCGTCGTAGCTGAAAACATCCCCCGGTTGGTCGGAAACGTAGCGTGGAACGCAGTGTCCAAACATTCGCGACGCTCGCAAAAAGAGAATCTCTCCGATACAGTATCGACAGCCGGTGACAGTTTAAGCTCGAGTTCACCGCGTTCGGAGATCGATGCAGCCTCCCACTTTACCACCCCTGTCCCACCCCTTCGTGAGTCGCCAGGATTCCTCTGGTCCAATCGAAAAAAAGTAACGATCCATCGGTCCAGGGGCGCTTCGTTTCTCTGTTACGCGACTGCCTTTGGCCTGGATGGATGGAAAGGGAGCTTGGAGAAGAAGGAAAGCAAGAGAAGATACACAGGGTGTCCTAGTAATCGTGATACAAACAGAAAAAAAGGTTACTTTATACGGGAAAATAAGTGGAAAACATAGAATAGAATATTTTCGTACAACGTTTCATTTTTCAGACGATCGAGTTTGGAAACTTGGCAAGTATACGATTGCTCGCGAGAGTATTTGAATATTTATGGATATATTATGGTAGGTAATGGTGGAAACCATTTGTAGATACGTTATGTGTCTCATACGACGTCTGTTAAGTCGGAACTCATATTTACTACACGTATTCCAAGCTTCATACGCAAATACTTTATTTTATTAATTTTGGACTAGATTTGGATTAGAAAAAGGTTAATCGTACATAATTTTCTTAAAATATCGCATACTTCATTTTTACAATTTAAAAAATCTCAGAACGTACTAATCCTTTTGCAAGATTTAAGAATTATAAGAAGAATTATGGATTTGACAATTCAAGAAATCTAAGGACAGAGTGATCGTGATTTCTTCGTTTATAGGTCTCTTCAAAATAATGTATGCGTCGAAACGTTTGCTTAAATAGAATAAGAAGTATCTTTAACCTGCCACAAATGCTAACATTACGTTCCCGGAAACCTTTATCTTTTTCAAACTTGCTTTCACTAAATTGAAGTGCAGCCAACATTTTTATTCCATATACTGAACCTATTTCCTCATGAAGTATCATTCCTCGCCCGGTTGCACCACGATTACAGAGACACTCTGTATAGATAGGGGCGGTAGAGGGTTGCTGGAGGGCGATGAGGAGCCTGGAGGGCGAGGACCCAGTCAGGCGGTCTCGAGTGTCTTGTCAATATGTATAGTGTCATCGATGTCTCTTCACTGGACGACTATCCTTCCTATGCATCGCGTAACAAAGATATATGTGTAATGTGCACGTGCATGTTGAGTATATGCATATAGATGTGCAGGCTGGCGCGTGGGAGTGTGCACAGGGGATGAGAACGACGGGTGGAAATTATCTGCCTATCTGGTGGCAAGGATGCCTATTGTGGCTGCGGGGAACTTGGTACGAGGCCAACGACGCGACGTGCATTTTTCCGCGGCCTCGAAATCCTGCATCCTTGTTATGCAAGTTGGCTTTTCTGCCTTTGAAATTTTGGGTATGGTGGTATCGCGATCGAGGAGACAGGCTATGATAATTATATCTTCGATAGAGAGTAAAACTTGAGAATGAAAGATATTCGTCATCCAGGGATAAGATTTTTAGGATTACGAGTATTAAGAGAGCGGAGCTTCCTCGTTTTGCGGGTCTGGGGTTTCTTCGGGTTTGAGGGCATCGATGGCAGCTTCGGGGGTTGAAGCAACAGAGAGGGGTTGGTAATTATATCTTTGGTAGAAAGTGAGGATTGGTAACGAAGGATATTTGTCGTGCAACAGTCGGATTTTTAAAATTGTCGGTATGAAGGTTTTTAGATTTTTAACTCGATATCTGAAGTGAGATTTTTGCACTGTCGATCTCTCCGGTCTATCTATGACGTTGCTGACTTTATGTATTTTTAATTTCTTGGACATTTGCGTTCGAGGGGAAGACTTTTTAGAATTCTTAGTCTCCAAGTTTTTATGATTTTGAGTTTTGAGTTTCGCGGATATTTGAACAAGCTTGGAAGTCTTTAAAATGATTTTCAGCGTGTTTGTACGGCGAGAAAAGATAGAAGGATTGATAATAGTATTTAAATGAGACTTTTTGATAGACAGTTAATCTTTTTTACTATTTTCAATCAAAGATTTTTATTCAACAAGCTAACAAATTAATTTATTCCAACATGGAAAAAACTGAAAATTTTGTCAACAAGTTTGAAAATGTTATTGGACGTATAAAAGATGAAACAGCAACGTTACTCGAACATTGCGGTCGAGCATCGACAAGGAGCAATTCCTCTATTTTTCAACGACACTGGCCAGCGAATGGAGAGTCACGTAAAGGGAATCGCAGAGACTTATGGCTCGATATTAATTTGGTGAATTATCGAGGTCACGGGGTGAATTGTATCGGCTACCCTTTTCACCCCGATTTACCCTTTCCTCCCTTGTTGTACGATGCCGAATTTATGGAAGCAATTTTCGGGTGGGAGGACGAGAAATTAATACGAAAAACCGGCGTGGCCAGCGATCGTAAACAACCGACACAAATTTAGCGCGGTTATTTAAACGAGGCCGATTAAAATGTTGCTGTTATCGGTAATTATAACGATCAGCACGTGCAACTAATTAACGTGCCATTAGCCACCACTACCGCCGCCCCACTCTCCCCGTTTTCTGTATTACGGGATCTGCATATCTGTCTACGCGATCGACCTTATTGTTAAAAGACATACTGGGTGGTCATTAAACTATTTAATGAAAGTAATTAAATATTTCAAATTTTCTGCTGATATAAGATAAACGTTTTTTTTACAAGCCAAAATTATCTTTGGGTTTCTGCTATTAGAGGAGATTTTAAAGCTTCTTTTTTATTATTCAAATCATACTATCAAGCGATTTACTGGATGAATATTGTGTTGCTTACTGTGTCTGTTATTAGTTATTAGAGAAGAAATTTCATGCTTCTTTTATATTTTTCAGACCATATTGTGGGAGATATACCGGATGAATATCATGTTACTTACTGAAAATAATTGTTCCACATTTTACTCTGAAATCAGAAATGTTAACTAATTGGAGTCGTTATTTTAAAAGGCGTTGAAGCTTCTTTTGTATTATTCAGATCATATTGTTAACGAACATAAGGAAGAATATTATGTTATTTATTGAAAATAATTATTTAGAGCTTTACTTTGAAGTCAGGTAGAGGCGGTGCTATCCTCAGGTGTCTGTTATTAGTTATTCGAGAAGAAATTTGATGCTTCTTTTATATTTTTCACACCATATTGTGGGAGATATACCGGGTGAGTATCATGTTACTTACTGAAAATAATTGTTCCACATTTCACTCTGAAATTAGAAATGTTAACTAATTGGAATCATTTAAAAAGGCTTTGAAGCTTCTTTTGTATTATTCAGATTATATTGTTAACGGACATTAGGATGAATATTGTGTTATTTATTGAAAATAATTATTTAGAGCTTTACTTTGAAGTCAGGTAGAGGCGGTGCTATCCTCGGGTGTCTGTTATTAGTTATTCGAGAAGAAATTTGATGCTTCTTTTATATTTTTCACACCATATTGTGGAAGATATACCGGGTGAATATCATGTTACTTACTGAAAATAATTGTTCCACATTTCACTCTGAAATTAGAAATGTTAACTAATTGGAGTCGTTATTTTAAAAGGCTTTGAAGCTTCTTTTGTATTATTCAGATTATATTGTTAACGGACATTAGGATGAATATTGTGTTATTTATTGAAAATAATTATTTAGAGCTTTACTCTGAAGTCAGGTAGAGATATCTGCTATCTTTGGATGTTTGTTATTGGAAAAGACTTTGATGCTTCTTCCACAACATAAAAATTATTAAAAAACTTGTAACTGTAACTGAAATCTAAGGTATACAAAAAAGGTGATAATAAAAAGACATAAATCGCCATTTATTTTTAATAATAGTATATTTATGTGGTAAATAAGTTCTGAATATAATTCGAACGATAAATCTAAAACTTTCAAATGGATGTTCATTTCCACGTTATAAACTAATATCAGTAATTTCCATGTTTTCTTTTATTATAAGAAAGAAATGGATTTGTTCATTTTCAAGTTATTCGATGTTTTCATCGCTAAGTGCCCTGATAGTTACCGAGCAACTAGTACCTGGTAACTGTGCACGTGTTACTGGAATCTCGTGAATTTGGTCGTGATTATTAGGAACGTAACAATGAGCCTAGAAATGAATGTAACCAGGGTGTTTAATGTTGAAATTTCAGCTAGAAAGCGGAATAGGTAATTTTGAACGCGTCGGTGACGTTCAGAAGTTGATTAAGGTCGGAGCGAATGAAATTTTTCTGCCGATTGATTATTGCTGGAATGTTTGCTTCTATAACGTTTCGTGTTGCTACTGTTTGTGATTGCTTGGTACAGTAGGTTTACAGTTTGCTCCTGTTGAAACTGTTGAAAGTACTAGGGAATTGATTTTGATTTGGAATTTTTCATTTCTTATTGAGATCATTCGTCAGTGGTATCTTCTTGAGAAATTGTTGTGCTCTAAAGTAAAACAAAGATACATACATTTGTGTGTTAATATTGAAATTTGTATTTTTTTATTTGTAATAATTCTTTGCTGTAATTTTTTATCACATCTTGGTGTGAAATAGCATGTATTAAACTGAAGTAAAAGGTATAGTATGTAATTTATTTTGGCATTATTTAATATAAAGAAAATTACGTGCTGATATAATGAGATACATTTGACAGTGGATTATTGCGAATTTCGTAATACACAAAGGAATAATCATTAAAGTTTACTTCATTAAAGGAAATAAAATAATTTCCATGGAGAAAGAAAAAAAGAGAGAGAATCGACCAAATATTCACAAATTATTATTCCCAGAAATTACGAATTTCATACTCGTAATGCAGCGTATCTTTGCTTGATTAATTAATTCATATGCGTTGCATTTCAATTTTAAATTTATAAATATCGCTAGCTGTCGTGATGCTGATCACCTTAACCAATATTATACAAAGATAATAAAAGAAACATAATTTTCGGAATTAAATTCAAAAAACCAAGAAGTACGAACTTGAACCATGCTACTTCTTAAATCTTTTTCTGGCTAAATTAAAGGATCAAAATTCAACGATAAAGAAAAGGTACAACACAGCAGTAAATTCGGGAAACGTTAATAACTAATCATCTCCATAGGTCAATTTTAAAATCCTATTCGCACAGTGCATCTTAAACTTGATTCAAACGAAATCAAACCGTGTCGAAAAGGACAATAGAGGAAAAATGAATTATTATTCTGCGGTATCACACTGATCCTTTTTCTTCTTTTAAGGATTAATCCTAATTCGAATCAAGTAAGACCAGGAAAAGAAAGAAGTTAAAAGCGAAAGAAAATAAGAACAAAGAAGCGACTATAATTCCATGGAATGTCAATTATTCCAATATATAAAAGCTTCATAGTTTCCACGTCGCTCATTTCTTTAAATCCAAATTAAACGACATCAAACCAAATCATAAAAGCAAAATGAGAGAAAAAGAAAGTAAGAAATTATTTCAGTTCCATGAAACGTTAATAAATAATTATTATCATAAATATGCGAATGTGGCATAAAACGCGCAAAGAATTTACCGAGACAAGAATACATTCCACATGAGACTCGAACAGGCTATGCATATTCAACGTGATCATTATAATCCAATGTAATCGCGAATATTTATGATGGCTAGGGATAACGTTGGCTAAAAAAGGAAAGGAAAGGAAAGGGAAGTAAAAATGGAAAAAAAGAAGGCAATCCGCGAGCAGAAGTTAGAGAACAGCGCGTATGGCGAGGGTCTCCTCGAATATTGTTTGAATTTCCCTCGGTTTGAGCTTCGATTAATTAAGTGCTCGACCCTTTTCGTCGCCCACGTATTGCTTGGGGGCACACTTACATTCAACCCCTTCCTTCTGAAAAGTGTTTTGTTTGTGGCAGCCGGAAGCCGCGTCGCGTAAATTGAGGACACTTTGGCTGCCTCCTCGCGTCTTTCCCATCTTTTTGTTTCGTTTTTCACATTGTTAAGAATAAAATCAGTTAAGTGATCAAAATAATTCTCCAATTCGCATAAAAATTGCATAAATTACGATGCACATTAACGAGGCATTTCTTGGGGCGTTGAATTATTCTTTGTGAAGCATATGAATGAAATCTATGGATTAATGCGATTCGAAAAGGAACAATGAAAGTAATTTAGATGTTCGTGTCTTGAAGCAGTACATTTTGTACGTTTTATATCGAACATCCATGGAAATAATTGAAATGTTCAAATTTTCAAACGACATATACTTGCCTTTTTCAATCGAACATCGATATAAATAATTTAAATGTTAGTTTAAATTATCTTTCTTGTTTCGAATGCCAGTGGAAATAATTTAGATGTCCTTCGGACCATACAAACTTTTCCTTTGATATTCAACATCAATGAACATAATTTATATCTCCAAGTTTTGAAAGTATATAAACATTCCTTTTTATATCGAACAACAATGGAAATCATTTTGATCCTCATCTAAATCGCCTTTCTTCTCCTAAATGTCCGTGGAAATAATTTAGACAAATCTTGAAAGCAACCAGTCTTGAAATCTTTTCTTTTTATATCGGACATCATGCAAAATATATTCAGATGTTCATCTAAATTGCTTTTCTCGTTTTGAATATCAATGGAAATAACTTAGATATCGAATTGAAGCGAGATACCCTGTATCTTCACGAGGTTGCATTTCCACGTACGATCCTCGTTAACACATTTCTTTTGCTCTCTTTTTAAATGTGAAGCCCTCTGTTTCCTCGTTAGATCGGAATGATGCGTGTCGATCAATCAATCCTCTTCGTTATCGACTTACTCGAATCGTAAAACTCAGCCAGGCGAACTTGAAAACCAATAATTAGGGACGCGACTGTAATTAAGAATTATTGCCTATCGATTATTTGCCCCAGAATTTCCTGGCCCGTTATCGCGTGTCGTCTTCTTCTTCTTCCGTCCCTTCGGCATTTTCTGTTTCGTTGACCCGTCTGCGAAATTCCAACGAATGCTGTGCTACTTTTAATTAGACCCCTCCCTCGGCTACAACGTGTATTTCCGCGAATAATTAGGCGTTTCGCGGAAGAGTATAATGAGCAGGGAAGTTTCGAAATGTTCGAGTATCGAAGATTTAAGTATCGAATTGTTGAACGAAGAATTCTTAGAATTAGAATCTTCTAGCTGGATTTTCTGCTAACAATTGCTGAGTTTAGTATTTTAGAAATTAATTGTATGTAAATGGTAGAGAAGCATATCATTTATTTGTTTGTTCGTTTATGGGTTGTTCAGTTGTTTACTTTATTATAGTGCAAAGAGAAAATGGTTGACAAATTGTCAGTAAATAACTGTGCAAGACAAAGGTCCATAATTTAATGAAGCGTCGAATTGTTGAAGGAGAAAGTTTTAGATATAGTTTATAGATATTAAAGAACGTAGACAAATTAGTTTTACAATTCGTTTAATTAATTAACTGTGAGAAATAGTTACGATTGTCTTACAAGCATGCAAAGCTTTGTTGAAAATTTTAATAATAAAAGGCAATGCCATGAAAAAAATCAATCTCAAAAAGTCTCAATCAGAAATCTGATAATAGAATTTCAAGAAAATTAAGAACATTGATATTTCTATTAAAGTTGCTGCAATTACTGAAACTTAGTAAAATTGAAACATCGTTTGATTAGAGTTGCTCATTTTATTCTAATTTGTTTATTAACCACAGTTCCCGATCTTCAAAATAAATTAAACTGTCTGAGATACGAGAATGCCACGTTGAAACAGTTTAAACCGAAGTCGCTAATAATTCTCCTCAAGCGGTTGACGTTACTGTAAACGATAACCTAGGAAGGAAAATACTTGTTTGAGAGATATAAGATAAAAATCAGGAGTAGTTACGCGGATACAAGCTTGAAAACGGTGGAAAAGGCTGAAACTGAAGACACAACTCCCTCGAGGAGTTAAGGTAGTGAAGATAAAACAGACATTTCCGATATTTTCCTTTAAATCCTCCTGGGGGAGCATTTCAAGAATCATTCGTTCCCGTTTCACGGACAGAATTGACCCGTGAGGTGAACAGAGTTCTGACGTGGACACTTTTGCTCGCGTGAAAGTGCCTGTCCCGAGGTTTTCTCCGTCACGTTGTCAGAATCCTTCGTGTATCGGTGGATTTAAAGGATTCACCTTCAGAGCAACTATTACATTCTTTGTTGCACGAAAAAGTTTCCAGCGGACAATTCTATTTGTAGGATCGTCGGATACCTTGATAAGATAGTATCTTGGGAGAAAACATTAGAGTGAAAAGTTGCAATCAGTTGCGAATGCTTTTTCGTCTTGAGTAATTGCTTCCAATTTAATATGTTCGCAACAGGTGATGGTCAGGATTTTATACTTATTTTACAAATTACATATAAAAAAATTTTACAAACGTTTCCTTTTTCTCTATTTGTTATTGTGGCAATGCCCATAATGGAATTATATTTTTACAATGAAATTATATTACAGGTATGTGTATATGTATATATATTAGTCGCGTAAGTTAATTTGATGCATTTTCAAACAAAACTAAAATTCTGATTTTTCATTTATCATGTAATATATTTATGATATAATAATACATTTCAAACGAATTGAACACAAAATTGTTCCTTAAAATTTCCTTTTTAAGAACGAGCTTACGTTACCATCTAATATATTTGAGAATGTAGTTGGTCAGAAAAAGGCAATTCTTCTACTAATTTTAAAGCTACCTCGATTCTCCCAACGATTCAAGAGATTAACAAATTCATTAGATTCCACGAAGGGCACATTTCGCACCTCGAAAACCATTCCGCGAATCCTTCGCCTTTGCAATTCTTCGGTCGCTCTGCGACAAATGTTCCTCCAATAGCACGCAGCCTTCTATCGCTTAGAACCTGCGATAGACTTGCATCAAAGCCGAGCTGGGCATTCTTCGCTCATTCCTCATCTTCTCGCGTTTCCTCGCGACACAAACGACACAAAAAAAGAAAAATGAAAGAAAATGGAAAATAAATTTCAATACTGCCCGAGCAACTCCGAACCTTAGCGCGCTTTCCTTAAATCGCGGATTCGCCGGTTGACGCTTCTAAAAAGCGTAGAGAATCCGCCCCCCTGCCCCCGTCTTGAGCACCAGCGAAGGTCGGACGTTTCACGATGCATTCACGACAGAAATAAATACGAAGTTGAAAAGGGCTCGGATTCCTTTCACGGAAGAATATAATTGCCAGAAAAATAAACGATCGCAAAGTCTGTTTGCTCGCGCCTCTTTCATCCCCCTCTCACTCTCTGTCGTTTCATCCCCTCACCCTTAGTTTCCCTCTCACGCGGAATCTCTTCTCGTTGCTTTTTCTCTCTGTGTGTAACAGCTTCTACCCCTACCCCGTCGTTCTCTCTGTTTTTCTTTCTCTCTTTATCCCTTCTTCATCCCTCTTCTCTCTCTCTCTCTCTCTTTCTCTTTCTCTCTGAGAAAGAAAGAAAGAGAGAATACTGCCCCTCTCTTCTACTTTGGTTACCTTCCAACCCCTCTTCAACACAGCATCCCTCTATTGCGACTTGGTGGAAAAGCTCACTCGACTCGCGGGTCAACGAATTCGCAATTACGATCTTTCACGTCGACGTGACTACCTACTCTCTCGTCGACTTTGGAATCCCCGACGATATTTCTCTCCCGCTCTGTCTAACTCGCCAGAGTTCCACGCCTTTTTTTCCCCCATTTTCTCGCGTTCGTCCACGACGACGCCGATCTTCTTCTGTTGGTTTTTCCCGTCTTCCCTTCCACTGTTGACTTTCCACCAGAGCTTCCTGCCTCTTTCCGTGTTCACATCTTTCGGCTGGCCTCGCTCTTCCTGGTCTCGCGGGCTCGCTCGCAGTTTCCCCTCCTTGGCAAATTCCATTCGTAGACGACGAGCGGCTTCTTGATCAGGTTTTTACAAATCGCTGTGAACGCTTTTAATCCTTGTTAGGGCTTTGTTGCGAAGGAAAAGTGCGGGTCTAGAGTGTATGGGGAGTTTTAGCAAAGTGGCGATGCGCACGTTTGGTTCTCCGTTGGGAGTATTTTACGTATCTTTTGCGAAGATCTCGGATATTGCGATTTCGATCGTTTCATCTCTGTATCGTTTCATTTTCTAGTTATTTCATAGTTGTTACAGTGGCACACTATAATAACGATTTACAATGGTTATTTTATATACGAGTGTCGGTTGATAAATAATGCACCCTTGTTTGTATCTCGAGAACGGAAAGAGTTACAGCTCTGCGTGAGCACTCGTTTTATAGCTGTTACCCTCCTTTATAAACATACCAAGTTTTCGCAAGTTTGCTTAGCGCAATCACGAACAGTATCGTTCAGAGTGAGGTTTGATATGGATGCGATATGAACGAAATTCAAACAACGTGGGAAGCTTTACACCCCCGAAAATTCATCGCCGTTTACTGACAAGGTATACTACGACATTAAAACAAAGCATTGGCGAAGCATTAGCGGAGACGTGCGCGTTGGGTTTGGAATTTAATCGAGACGATATCGTTGCAGCACGACAACGTTCGACCGCACACCCCACTCGCAACACTTGATGCTTTTGCGAGTTTGATATTTGAAGTTGTTGCACAGTCTACATCTAACTCCTTCGGCTTCCTATTTCCTCCCAAAATTGAAGGGAATCTTGAAAGGTATTCGTTCCAAATGGGACCGGCAAAATTCTTTGCTGACAAAATGAGAAAACTTTTCGTTCGTTGGCAAATATATACATATTGTTCGGAATTTTGAGTGGCCATCGGTTTATAACACAGGCCTCGAGCTGTAAACCTAATGACTCCGAGGTCAAGTAAAAACCCCGAGAAAAGCCCAGACGGAAAGGCACGATGGACAGACGAAACTCAACGACTGGTAGGGAGAATCAGCAACGTAAGAGGACAGTTCATCATCAGACATCGTACCGTGCGAGTGAAATACTTCACTCTCAAGATCTTACCACCGCTGTGTTCATAACATCACACTTTACTTTTATAAAACAAGTGCAAATACAGTGCTAGATCACTCTAACACTCGATCTATTAAATCTCCTCCACCTTGAGCGTTAAGTCATTCGAAGTACGCGATATCGACCGATCGGTTTGACCTGACCGGCTGCTCTTTAGTCGAGAATTCGCAACATATATGTTGAGAATTGTGGATCGTAATCGCCAAAATAAATATGTAGGGACACTTTCATTACATCTAGAGATAATAATAAAATAGTTTTGTATTTATTTAATATGCGATTTACAAGATGTTCATAGATATCCATTACACGTGTTTCAGCGTTCTTCTAGTCTCACTTTTACCATGGTACGGTGATATTCTTTCGTTCTGCGAGACGCTGCGCACACACATACTCATACACATATATGTGTATCACTACTACACGGCTGATCCGATATAGCGCACAAAATTACATATATTTCAATAATATACATACAAAACAAATACAGTATTTTCTAGCTAATAAATTGTACTTTCATTTTGTTTCATTTCGATAAGTGCTTTCGTTCAAGAGACACATTCGAACGTGCACTACTTATCAGCCGATCCTCATACACACGTATGTATGTAGTATTCTTATTTTGATTTTTCTAACGTTCTCCAGGAGTTTAATACTCTTTCGGCTCGTTCCAAACATCTGTTTCTCGTTCGTCCATCCTTTTGATATTTCCCTATTTCTTTCATCTGTTTCTCGCTGTTAATTCTGTTTCTTTGAGTCTCGACTCGGAGGTTGGAGAACACTAGCGTCGAGACAATAATGAGATTCCCGAAGCCCAGAGGCGGTGTCATAATCGCCTTAGGCTGGGACGCCACTATCGACCAAAATTTTGTTCGTCTTTTTCGCAATACAAAGTCAACATGAATTAAAGAATCAATCCCGTTTAGGTATAAATCGATCGACTAAATAGAACGATTATTACAATTTTTTAACGATCATTGCAATGACTTTTAGTATCGTTGACATTAGAATTTGATTAATCTTAGTCTTTCGCTGAAACTTTGTGATATTAGGTTCGTTAAATTGAAATGGTCTGTAATATTTTTATACTCGAATTAAATAACGTTTGAAATTGATTTGATATTATTCTAATTATTTGAAATTGTATGTTACATTCTTATTTTGAAGCTATCGTTTGGTGCAGTTTGTTTTCGTCTCGATAAATAGATTTGGAATAAAATACTAAACTTTCAAAGCTGAAAGCATACAAATTTTTTCGTAACATGTGCGGCCTACACCAGAATATATGGAGAACACAGAAACAATGAAAAAACTCCTATAAATATCTTCCGTATTTTAATTCGTTGCGAAGTTAGTAACATTTTTTATGTTCTAATAATTCTTTCTTCTCTGTTGTTGCTTAAAATTGCAGCAACCACTTTTGAGAATTGTTAGCAGGTTGGGGCTTAGCGACGAGAAAGACTATTTTATACCGAGATTAAACTGTTTTAGAAAATATCAAGCCAATAACATCGATTCATATAATATAAAATTCATGAGGAAGCAAGTAGTCGATTAATGATAATGGATAAAAGAATAGCGTTGTGTCCATCTATGCTACTATAGTTGTGAACATTTAGAATATAAAGAAATGGATACTTTAATCGGATAGTATAATGTTCTTTAAAAAAAAATATAATATTGAGAGAAGTTGGAAGTTTGAAAAGTTGTAATTGAGGAGAGCCAAGTCTATGTTATATTTACTCACTATTACAGTTAACAAAACCACCAGTCAAATTGCTTCTGAATTACTCACTGAATGTACATGATGCAGTAGAACGTTAAGTGGAGTAGATTGAGTATGCAATATTCAGACAACCGCCTCAAAACTCGAGCGTATGCTATCGGTCTAGAATTTAATATCGTTTACTTCCAATGTGTATTATGTTCCACTATATTGTTACTTCTTACAGTGTGTAGTAAATATTGCAGCTTATTTAAACATTCTTTTATTTTATTTCAAATCTTTAATTTCAACTGTGCACAAAAATAGGTAATTCGTGTAATAATTTTACTTTGAATGCGAGATGTCAACATTAAGAAAGAGAGAGAGAGAGAAATGATTGTAATTAATGTTTTAATTAAATACCGTTTTGCTCTTTTGATTTACTATAATCAATTCACAGCAGGATATTGCATTATACATATCTACATATATACATATTTAAGTAAGTAAATAAAGTAGTAAAAATACTTTATAAATAAACTATTAAAAATATTTGTATAACCAAAATATTCATGTTGCAACCGTGACTAATTTTTGGTAAAAAGTTTTTGCTATTTCCTCTGTTATGTTCTGTTATATCGGAATAAAATATTAAATGATATCAACACGTGCCTGTTACGTGTTCGTGTTGCAAATTAATAGTTCACACGCCTTGCCTGACCGCGAACGGCATGCCGCGGTAGTCTTGCACAGCGTGTGTGGCCACGCATCGGCGCATACTACTTGTACAACGCTGCGTAGAACTACTTGTCGGATTATATATGATCCGCTGCTACTTGCCCCGATTATATATGACCTAATACTACTTGCCTGATTACATACGGTCACGTACTACTTGTCTAACAGCATACGATCACGTACCATTTACCTAGTCGCATACGCTCGCATATTACCTTCCTTTGCTCATATTATCTGAGGCTATTTTCTATTATATCTATACATTATAATTCAAATTTGGTTTCTTCGTGAAATTTATTTAACATATGATATTATTAGGTTGGATTATGGACAAGTTTGCACTCTTTGGATGCAAATTACTTATTGGTTCACACAGAACTCTTTGGCTTCTGAATCGTACCGTACTCTTAAATATCTCGCATACACAAACACATTCCCATGAGCTGCATAATATGCAAATTTTTACGCAATACCATGTATCCTAGCTTTCAGTCATTGAAAAAGATAATCCTTCGTCTCATTAGGTATTTTGTATTTGGATTAATACTTCCTGAAATAAGATCTCAGACCATTTTTGATCCTATCATGGCAACATTATCGACTGCATTAAAAATATTTATCTCTATGTATATATGTAAAATCTAATATTTAAAACTCAAATGTTCATCTTATTATATTTACCTTGTATCTGAAAAAATTAAAAGTTAATTTATAAATAAATGTTAAATCATTAAAATTAAATCATATGGCGGCTTTTCATTTTTATTAGAGAAATTTGTAATTTAATTTGATAATCCACGATAAGAATTACTTGAATAATTAATTTATGTATTGTTGTATATTTTTATATGAAATTATTTATAATTAATATATAATTAACAAAAGCTTATTCGACATTAATTTATTCAATCATACCACGAAACAAAGTTATGTTACCTGTTATTCTTGAAATAAAAATACTCGAGTAGTAGAAATAATTTCTTCCTCCTTTCAAATCCTCATTTTCTATCTTGATCTCAAATAAAATTTGCCCAATCTGTAACCCCGCAATACCATCGCAGGATTAAGTCCAAGAATTCAATTCTAATAACCCCAATGTAATACTTGCGCCGTGCTATCATTCATGTTTCACAACAATATTACATCCGGAAAGAAGCTTTTTTAGAAGTGGTAGGGAAAATATTACCAGAAATCGGTGTTTCCCGTCGAATATTAATCAGGAATCGATCGAACGGTCCGCAAAGTCCACGGGAACCCGTGGCATTCATGAGTTTTCACGTTTCACCGGCGTCGAGGTTATTCTTTTTTTTCTTTTTTTGTTCTGGAATAACTCGACGTTCGGTTATTCGGTCTCCGTGCGACGTTCTCTCTCGTGGCTCATAAAAAATGCAGCCCCGCGATCGCACATGCATTCCTCATCAAAGCAGGCGCCGGCGGAGAGGGCTGGGAAAAACCGTGGAAGTTGCAAGGGAAAACCAAAATATTCTGCATTGATGTTTCTCCTTTCCTGTCGTTTCATCGCTTTCGTTTTGGAGTTTAGTCACGTAGCACGCACGCACGCGTGTGCTTGACGCCTACGTGTCCAATAATACGATCCCGAGAAATAAACGGAAACGCGACCACTTATACTGATCGATCTTCCGACAGTCTTCTTTTTCTAGCGCAAATCTACCAACAGTTCTGCTATTTTATTTCTGCTACTTGTCTTTTGTTAGTTTTTGTGTATGCGTGTGTGTGTGTGTTTTCTTCTTTTTTTAATAAAATGGGAACGCAAGCATTCATACTTTTTCTTTCTCTAATGTAAGTCTATGGACACTTTTGCTATTTTATTATCATTATTAACTTGTTTTGTTTGTTTTTACTTGTTTCTTCTGTTTTGGTATCTAATAATCTATTCCTTTTTGATTCTTGGAGACGATGGTATTTTATGACGTAAATAAAATATTTATGTCTTTTGATGTCATTTGATACTTTGACCGTGTTCTTCTTAGAAGACTGCGATGATTCAGCTGTTTTATTTTTATTATTTGTGATTAGTTAACTTCCACTTGCATTTTTAGATTTATTATCTTTTCATGTATTTGTTGATTAATTTCATCCTGATAATTATAGACGATTCACCGGGTCAGTTCCATGGACCGGATACCGCAGCTATTTCCAGTAGGCTGTTTTCATCATTTTCTAACATAGAGACACTAGAATTATCGAAAAAGACACTAATTAAAAATATGCCGAATTTCCATTGAAATTTGTTTTCCAAGTAACTGAACAAAGCTAATACTAGGTTTATTGTTAGTAGGTTAGCTTTATTGTTTTAGCTATTCCTAACAAACATTAACTCTTTGTTATTAATATGTTTGATCGTTTTCAAACGTAGAGCAAGTAATATCATTCAAAACATTAATCTTCAATGTTATAAACCTGCATTAAAATTTGCAACTAGTTCAACGACACGAAGATCGGGTTAAATTTAAATGTAAAAAAATTAATTTCATTCAGAAAGATAACCGTCGAAAAAAAATTCCATGTACAATAGTTTCCAGAATAATCCGAATCTTCTACCTGCGATGCTTCGAATTCTCGAATGTTCGTAATTCGGACCAATATACGCATATCTACATACTAGCGTGACGAGTATCTCTTACTTTCGCAACGGGTCACGAGTCTACGGCGGAATATCGACGCGCTGTAAATTGGTTCATGTTCCTGACGCGCCGATAACGTACGAGTGCTCGCATATTTCGCTCGATGTCATTGTAGCCCGAGCTATCGTGTCCAATGGTGAGAAAAAAACCATCGACATATAACTGCGTCATACATTTAGGATCCCTCGACACCCTTTGAATTACGACGACGACGACGAAGATACGACGCCGAATCGACGCTCCAACCTTTCCAACACCAACTCCAACCTTTTTATTCTTTTCTTCTCCTCTTTCATCCTTTTTTGTCTCTTCCTCGTTCGTCTCTATATCGTAGCTTTTTACGACTCGTTCGTGAACGATGGAGTAGTTTCGTGCTATGTCTCACCATGAAAACTAAATAAAGATGAGATGACCGATTCGAGATGTCTGTTGCATTGTACTGTTTCATATTACACTCCTTGTTTAACTTTTGCTCCGGTTAATTCAAATAATTTTAAACCCATTTATTGGAGGACCTATTAATTTGTTTGCTCCATGTATGTTGATTTTATGAGAAACGAAACATACGTATTTATTTATTTATTTATTTACTCAGGTTTTAATAATAATAGATATATATACACGAATGTTAATCAATATATTAAATACATAGACATAGGAAAAGGATTGTCAGTCCAGAAACTAATAATGATAGGGCTACCAGTTAGGGCAGCAAGCGTGCCAATCTTGTCAATTATATGTCGGAGATGAAAGGACGTCGAGGCTTTTCTTTCGAAATGTTTGGGAAGGTCCCCAATACTTTAGTTCAGACTTTTTATTATAGCTGTATTTAAATAATAAAACTGAGAAATAGTTGTTTGTGATTTAATCTGAGTATGGATGCCCCAGATTAATGACAGTGGGCTTAGGCTCGAAGTGACATAATGGATCGCTGAACGTAGCCACGGAAGTGACGTGTACCTAACAGAGGTATGGAGTAATTAAATAGCTCCCCTTAAAAACAAAGATTGACCCGAGGGGTACAGAGAGATACGGAGAGGAGTATATAAGGGCAGTTCCACTTGGACTGAGATTCAGTCAGATAAGTTCTACTTGTACTGTGGACAAGCACGTTGAGGCACACCCGAATCGTGGATCAGTAAGTTGAGTTCGACTCAGACTGTGGCAGAAATCGCATTTGTCATCCCGTTGACCGTGGATTCGTTATTGAGTCTAAGATCATTGCCATTCACATCCCGAGTATCTAATTACCACGGTTACTTGTCAAAATTGGTCACAATCATAATTGTACTAGTAAATATCATCGCTCTTGCATAACAACAATGTCTAATCCAAAGAAAAATTCGTTACACGCCCTTAACCCTAATGTTAACCCGACATATATATATCATTTTAAATTCTGAAATTTGTAATTCATCCTCATATATCCTTTGACTCTGCTGAAAAAAGACAAACACGAGCTGAGATCGCTTTTATGATAATCTTCTAAGTATTTGAGTGTCATAAATTTGGGATTTGAATTAAATTTTCCTAAATATTCGTAGATAATAATAATAATTATCACAAATTAATGCGTTACATTTATTTTAGATTTACATATAGACGATATATTTTTAGAGAGAGGGAGAGAGAGAGAACAATATCTCTTTATCCAAGCAACAGTAGATTTACTGTAATATCTACGTCGCTAAAATAACAGAAATTCATTAGTTTATATAACATAGGCGTCTTGTTAATGCGGGATACATTTCAGAGCACGAATGAGTTCATCATTAGTGGTCTGTTCACGCACAGTGTGATTCCACTTGCGTGGCATGCAACGCCTCGTGATTTCTCTTTCACCATACCGCAGCTTATACCATCACGTGCCTGACCATATAAAAACTAATACTACTTTTCTACTCTACCGGCCATAAATATTAAAAGATTTCTTTCGTATTTATTTCTTTTCTTTATTTTTACTTGTAATATTTTTTTTCAATTAAGCCTACAGTGAAATATATAACTTCCCAATTTCTTTGCGATATTGTTAGTGCAATATGTAATTTTTAGAAATGCAGTAGAACTCCATGAATTTGAACTTGTCGAGGAACACACAGTGTATATATCACAATTATCCTCAATTATCTCTAATATCTACTATTTTTCTTTCACACAATAGGAGCTCCAGTTCGCATAAAGGAATTCAACCAGCAAAAGTTCAATTTATTGGAGATTAACTAAAATTTCCTTCGGAAAATGGAGTTCTACTGTACGTGATTGTAAACGCATGTCGCATCCTTACGAGCAAAGCGATACAATTCAAAAAAGGCGATTTTCGAGTTATTTGAAAATATTGCAGAGACGCTCCTCGAGCAATTATGTAAATTTTATTCATTTATCTTCACAATTTGGCCAGTAGAGAGCAGTTATGTCGCTCTTCCTGATTTACATATGTGGCACTGTGCTGTGTCCTGCAAATGCATCTTATTATTTGTTATGTCCTGACTGCAAGGGTGGTCTCTCGGTTAAGAAATAAAAACGCCTGAGCCTGTTTTACGAGCGTTATTCTTGCCGATCATAAATTTGATTCAATTACGTTGAAAAACAGTTTTTCCTATTTTCTGGAAAATATACTTTCTCGACTTGAATCGCTTTCCTCGCAAGGGTACAATATAAGTTACGCGTTTAACTAATATACCTGTCTTAAATTCGAATTTCCAACTTAACAATTTATATTATAAAATTATAACGAATTGCAAAGAATGAATTATTTAATAGAAAATATCGCAAGCTATTAGAAACGATAGTTGATTGTCATTTAAAATATAAAACTTTCGTATTTTCGTTAGAATCGACTTGGATCTGCAAATACATACTGAAATTGATCCAATAATAGTTTTAATCCTCGCTTCTCCTAGTTACGATATGAAAAAGTTTTCTCTCATTTCACGTGATGAGTTCGTTCGTTCGCCCCGAAGCTAATCGGAAAAATTTGAAAATACTGTATTCGCGACGAATACGCTGATTGGAACGAGACTGGCCGTTGCGTTATTTTTCCCCTTTTTTTTTTCCTCCGTTCTTCTTTTTTTCCCATTCAAATTCGCCGCGTAACCATTCCGAATTGGCTGCTAAAAACAGGAAAATTGGACGGACCCCTTCACGCGGCCATTTTCCACACGTGTCGAGCAATTACCCCCGGTGTTTTCGATCGCTCTTGCGGTGCGAACGATTATTGCCCCGTGGTAATTGCAGAATCCAATAACAAACGTCCTTGAAGTCCACCTCAAACCTTTGTGATTTAACAGCGACATAACGGCTGCAATTATGAGTTATCGACCCTCTTGGAAACTTATCGTTCGACCCTGATCTCTCACTAACATTAAGAGTATCGATCGCCAGGCCGTGACTGATTTGTGAATGACCGTGAATGTGTATTTTCGAACGATATTTCGGATGTATATTTTATTATTAACGTTTTGATATTTTACAGTACTATCTTTTATATTTTGTTAATTAGCATAATCCTTGCATATTTGTAGTATCATTGGCATTAGTGAAACGTCAACATGTTATATTTTTATTGTTAATTTTACTTTTTAACATACTTTATTTCATATTTTATAATAATTCATCTTCTCTTTCAATTTATACTTTAAATCTCCAATTTGAAGATACTATCAGCCCCACCTTGCTTCAGACATTTTCTATCCTGGATACTTAATACTTAGCGTGATCCAATACCTTTTGTAAGCAACAATACGTCATCAAAATACAGCGTAAGAATGAGCATATTTCCTAATTGAACAAATTAATCGACTAAATTAATCCTAGTAATATAAATTCTAAATTAGATGTCCAAATCACATTTCAGATGTTTATAAACCATAGATAAGGAAGTAAAACTAATTTACTATTTACTAACGCACATCTTTGTACTTACATGTGTATATATTTGCACTTCTTATAAATGTATAAATATAATATAATATATACAATATATAGTACACAATATATAATAATATATAAATAATAAATATTCTAATAACAAGAGAATCGTCGTACAATAATAAAACAGAGCGAAAAAGGAAAAACACTTTGACAGGTATTGATACTAGAAGAAGTATAAATGAAAAATATAGTGCTATATGAAAATTGGTGGAAACGTGACCGAAAAAGCAGAAAGGTCACAGAAAGAGGGGATACGAAGGGTCGAAAGGGACCAGAGGGAGGACATTGTAGATTGGATGGTGACAAGATGCGGTAAAATTGCAACTGTCGGATCTCACGTTCCACAGCTTCACGTGCCACGTACAGGCACGCTATTCTGGCAGATTTTGCGAGCTTACGAATGAGCTTTCTCATCGATCGATCGACGGATTGCCGGAACGGAAACGGTGGGTTCCCTTTGACACGCGACTTTCACGATTGATGGAACGGTGGCGTTTAATGTTATGTCGTTTTGCCCGCGCTTTATTGCCATCTCGTGCGTTCACCATTGTGCAAAAAACGCTGCGTTAAAAAACGAAACGAATAGCCCACGTTTCGTTTGGAGAAAAACAAATTGGTTTGGTGAAAAAGATTAATTGTAGGAAGTAGTAGAGGCTTTATGGGGTGGAACGATGTTAGAAAAAATGATGTAGGAAATTGTTTAGGCTTTGAACTGTTTTATTCCTGAATTATTTAACAACCATTATTATAACATAATATTTTTACATAATTCTTCTTGTCGTATATTGTATGTCATATAATAATACATTCGTTTGTCATATAACGAAACAGAAAAACGCCATGTAAAAAGATAGGAAAGTTACAGGCGCGTGCAATAGACAAAATAAATCGCCATATGGTAAATAAAAAAAATTAAACGCGTACGTTTTTTAAATAATAATTAAAACAATGAAATAATTGAAAATCTTCGTATGTACCTCATAAAAATGTTATTTTCATAATAAAATCGAATCTCTCCCTTAATCACATTCATAAAAACATAAATTTCAATAAACGAGTTAAAAATCAAAAGATCCATGTTTTTATTTCTAAATAGTTTCTGGAATCTCTGACGCAACATTTAAATAATTTTCGTGCTGTGTAATATCTTCCCTTTGCTCGTCAAAAATCCAGAAAAATTCAATTCTGCAATTTCCATAACCAATAACACCGCTGCTGCAAAAAGAAGTAGAAGGAAAAGTATGGAGGAAGAAGGAAAATAAAAGAAAAGAAAGGAAATAGCTACCAGTGAAGAAATGCAATTCGAGTAGAAGCAGCTAATCGAAATTCGAAGAATCGACACGGACGTGTGTAAATCGTGCTTGGGACAAGTGCACGCGGCAAAACTCGAACGGTGAGCCGATTATTCGACGTGGTCGCCGAAATTGGTCTGCGCGATGGCCACCAGTGGGGGGGGGGGTGGATTATTGATCAGATTATTTGGAAGACGTGGCCAGCTGTTCGGTTCGCAGACCGAATCGGATACACGAATTATTCACGTATCGGATGGATCGACCAACGCGTTACTTCGTTATCGCTGGATGAGGGGATCCGTGAAATTCTATGATTTTGTTTCGTTTTAAGGTTGCACGACTTTTTATCCTTACAGACCGGATTATAACTTTGCAATGAGATAATAATGTGTGACTGTTGTATTGGAAATTAAGCTATTAAAAACCAATCTTTAGTTGGTGCAATATTTCATTTGCAATTTATGGTAATTTTTAATCAATTTAGTGGACGTTATCTTGTTGCGGTTTTTTGACGTTGCATTAGGTTGTCCGAAAAGTTTCTTTCGTTTTATGAGGAAATAATAGACGCACAATGTTTTTTGTTTTATATTATTTTGTCGAATTACGTACGCTCCATCTTGTTCTGTTGAGATAAACACAGCGACATTTCACAGACTTGGTTTCACGTTTGTATGAAGATGCACTAAAATTGTAAAAATACGTTTGCGAAAGAAAAACACTTTTCGGACAACCTAATAGTTGTGAAAGCGAATTGCAAGAATTTGTTCGACTGTTATTTCGTTGACATTATTTCTTCTTTTATCTAGGTTCTATATTATTATGGCATTTGACGAAATTGTTTAAGAGAGTTTATAATATCGTGACAAATTATTTCTTCTCCAAGTCAGAGGTATTTGTCTGCTGTATCTGATTTATGTATTTACGCTTCTGTAAGGAGTCTGTTACTTTAATATATTCATCTTCCTCAACTTCGCAGATTCTATTTTTCCAATTCTCCTCTGAGGAAAGTGGAACTAATTTTATAATCCTAAGTATCGTAGTTTAAATAACTACATCGCATAATTTTGATTATGCTCTAAAACTGAATATATTTACCTGAATTCGAATCAAAATCCATTTATAATTTCTTTGATGTACATCGTCTGAAGAGAAGATCTACGTATATTCGAAAAATTGCAATCTCAGAAACTCCCCTGCCATTTGACGAATAAATCTTTCGTTCAAACGAAACTCGCAATCGAATCTCAACACACGTTCAACTATTTCCAACGCGCGATCCCAAAAATCTCCATGTCTCTCAATAAACATTTAATATCGTAGAACGTCTGTAGAAAACATCTCGAGGAATAATGCACGATGCAGAATCCTGAAATCGATGCAGCAAACAGGAGAAATCTTTCTTATCTTCCGTTCGTTCAGATTATTGCTTCACAATACGTTTCCACTTGAAAATCTCAAAAGGAAAACGTAATAATCACACTGTTGCTGATTTTTTGAATTTAATTTAATTTTATGGTTATATAGGAGTATTTTAATATGACATAATTGTGAGAAATAAACAGTGGCTATAAAAAGTACTTGCGCATAGCCTTATTTTTCAATGAAATCAAATTTTACATTTTATTTTCATAATATCGAATTTTATAGCCGTATAAAAGTACTGCTAAACGATATGAAAGTTCATATTGTTTCACCTAATTATACATATAATATAAGTGTTATAATATATAGTGCGTAATATACAGGGTATCCGTTAACGGATGGGGTACAATCGGATGGGGGGGGGGGTGATTCTACGTGAAAAAATAAGTCGAAAATATAGAATAAATTTTTTTCGTACGACGCTTCCTTCTCGAGGAAATCGAGTTTGAAAATTTGGCGAGTATACCCCAGACTTGGTTAATTCCTCACTATATAGAAATAGATATAATCGATAGCAAGCTAAACTCCGTGTCAAAATAGCATTTTTGTCGTGAGACGTTTCGCTTTCGAGAAAAATAAATTTAAATAAAAAGAAATTAATAAATAAATGTATAAAATAGTCAATCCTTAACTAGACATGTTCAAATTTTATTTTCTTGAAGATGAATTTATTTTCTTGAATATATAGAATAATATCCTGCTGATTGTTTACTCATACCTTGTAGGTACTATTGAGATATATATAATTTTATGTGCTAGACTAGATTAGCTGAATAGTAGTGATACATGTATGTGAATATCAGTGTGTGGAAGTATGCGAGTGCGCGGCGTCTCGAAAACAAAAGAATGTAAACTCTTCAGACGGTTAACAGTCTGGTATGGAAGAAGGTGAGACGCGTGCAAATTTGTATCGATGAATATCTTTGAAATCGTTTATCAAATAAATATATAACTATTCTAATATAAATTCTAAGTGTAAATTTAGTGTTCCTATACCATTATTTCGGCTATTAAAATTCTTTCAAAATTTCTATCCCAATTCAAGAATAGAAAATTTGACTTGTCGCGTCTGTTTCCTATAACCTTTACGTGGAAAGCGGCTTTTATTAAGGCTCGAAGTGACGATTGATTTGTCGTGCAATAATAGATCCGACCGGAAGTAGAGGAACGCCTGGAGATGAAGAAGGACGGTTCTTTCAAATGGAGGAGAGTTTTCCTTAGACTTTTATCATAAATTTAATGAAAGCCCGACCCCCTCTTGCTTTTTATTTACCCGAATGCCTCCATTCTTCGGATGAAATCGCGCATCGATGAATATCGAAGAGATTGAATTGAATTAATAAAAAGGATATAGAGTGTATCTGTCGCTTGAATCAGCGATCGCTATCGAAACGAAATCGATCCAACCGATCAGCCAACCGACGCACATTCGAGTTATTAATTAAACGAGGATCACGGTACGGGCTTTAATGAACTTACGATTTCCATTGGATCTCGTTCTTGGATATATTTCTTCGTATTCGTTCGCCAAGCTGACTGAAGATAAATTCTTTTATTATTTGAGCTGATTGAATTTTGGTTTAGCCTCTGTGATGGATTGTACGATTGTAATCGATGGCAGAAAAAGATATACAATAATAAAGGAGATTTTATTACGTAGAGAGAAGTGTCCAGAAGTTTACAAAAGGTGGTACTGATATTCATGCTATACATCGAATAATGGGGCAACATCTCACGACGTGTGCTTTACAAATTACCTTAAAAATAAAAGTTTCTAGGGTTTCATAAATCATTTTGCTACTAATGGGTTTAGACTTTTGTTTGCAGTGGATAGAAATTGTTTTATATTTGTAATATTATACAAAATGTAAAAATTATGTTATAAATATTATGTGATATAAATGTAATACTGTATTTATTATATTTATTATTATAATATTTTATTTTAATATTTGTTTGAGAATATATATATTTTTGTGTGTGTGTGTGTGTGATAAAAGGGGGTAATTATATAGAAATAGACAACATCTGTAGATTTTGTAAAATATAGTTAAAGATTATATAATATAATATAATAATTTTATTTTATATAACTATTAAAAATTAATATTTAAATGGACTATAATTAAATTAATTTGAATCCCTTCAAACAATAATACATTTCTCTCTATACCTAACACTTTGAAAACGTTAACGCGCTAAAAGAGCTCTAAAACACGGTGTGGAATACTAATCGTATCCTCTCGGAAACGCAAAGGCGCAAACACAATCGCGGGAACGAATCAGGCTTGGGGATCCTGGGTTAAATAAGATCAGAAATGGATCTTCCTTGTCGGACAACGCGGCTCGCGAGATTATGCATGTGCGAAACTACGGCTGCGTGATGGAGATAGATGAGAGGAGTTCGCAGTAGCAGATGTTCCGTACGCCACCACCCTCCCAGATTATAATAATGATCAATCTTCGTGCCTGTGTTGCCGCACACGTATTTCCCGGTCACGTGATAAATCACGCGACTAAATTAACCAGTAAAAAAGAAAGACCGCACACGATGAAATTGTTTTGTCAACTACAGTTTTCTGTCAGAAGTTATTTGGATTTCACCCCTTTAGGAATTATTAATAGCTTCAAACTTGTTGTAGTTTAGGAATTTGTTTCTCTTTCTTTT